>JAMYXO010001248.1:0-31668 GCA_033310375.1 Conus canariensis
GGTGTCTGGTGTCCAACGAAGAAGCTAAATGCCCCGGCGGTGTCTGTGGTCCCCAAAGAACTGAAAAATTTTTTGTCTGGGGCCAGACAAAATCGGGAAATGAACCCCCCTGCTGTTCCAAAAGGGGAAAAACTGGAAATGACCTGCCTTTTTTCCCGTGGTGGCCCCCAAAGACGGGAATGACCGGGTTTGGGGTTCCCTTTGGGGTCCAACAGAAAAGGGTAAAATGGGCACGCCGTGGGGCAGACAGGATCTGAAAAGGGGCCTGTCTGGGTCTTTGGGGTCAACAGAAGATGCTTTAAGTGACCTGTCTGGTGTCTGGTTGCCAGACAGAAGATGCTGAAGTGACCGGTGTCTGGGTGGCTGTGGTGTGCCCAGGGCCAGAAGAGAGCTAAAATGTCACTGTCTGGGGTCTGTGGGGTCAGACAAGATGCTAAGTGACACTGTCTGGTGCCTGTGGTGGGGCACAGAAGATGCCCAAGGTGACCGTCTGGTGTCTGTGTGTCAACTTTAAGATCTAAGTTACACTGGTCTGGGCTGTGGGGTCAGAAGAAATGCTAATGCCGCGGGTCTGGTGTCAGACGAAGATTGGGAATAAACCCCCTGGTGTCTGTGGTCAGACGAAGATTTAAGTGACACGCCTGTCTGTGGTGCCAACAAAAATCAAGTACACGTCTGGTGCCGGTGTCAGACAGAAGATGGGAATACCGTCTGGTTCTGGGTGTCCAAAGAAGATGTGAAGTGACCGCTGGGGCTGTGGGTCCAAAAAAATGCTAAGTGACCTGCTGGGTTTTTGTGTCCCGACAGAAATGTGAAAAAGCCTTCTGGTGTCTGGGTGTCCAGAAGAAGATGTGAAGTGACCTGCTGGTTTGTGTTTCCCGACAAAATCCCGAAGTGACCGTCCCTGTGTCTGGGTGTCAGACAGAAATGGTGAAGGACCGTCTGGTTTTTGTGGGTAACAGAAAAGGGGAAGTGACCGTCTGGTGCTGTGGGTCCCCGAAGAAGATCTAATGACCCCCTGGTCTGGGGTTTTCCCAGAAGACGGGAAATGACCCCTGGGGTCTGTGGGGTCCAAAAAAGAAAGAAAATGAACTGTTGGTGCTGTGGGTCCCGACAGAAGAGCTGAAGTTCCTGCCCGGGTGTGGGGCCGCAGAAGATGCTGAAGTGACACCGGCCTTTTTGGTGGGTTGTGGTGTCCGACAGGGGCTAAAATGGACCGTCGGGTCGTGGGCCGACAAAAAGCTAAAGTGAAGTTGGGTTGTGGGTAAAAAAAAGCTGAGTGCCGTTTTGTCTGTGGTGCCACGAACTTGCCCGGGGGGGGGGGGGGGGGGGGGGGGGGGGGGGGGGGGGGGGGGGGGGGGGGGGGGGGGGGGGGGGGGGGGGGGGGGGGGGGGGGGGGGGGGGGGGGGGGGGGGGGGGGGGGGGGGGGGGGGGGGGGGGGGGGGGGGGGGGGGGGGGGGGGGGGGGGGGGGGGGGGGGGGGGGGGGGGGGGGGGGGGGGGGGGGGGGGGGGGGGGGGGGGGGGGGGGGGGGGGGGGGGGGGGGGGGGGGGGGGGGGGGGGGGGGGGGGGGGGGGGGGGGGGGGGGGGGGGGGGGGGGGGGGGGGGGGGGGGGGGGGGGGGGGGGGGGGGGGGGGGGGGGGGGGGGGGGGGGGGGGGGGGGGGGGGGGGGGGGGGGGGGGGGGGGGGGGGGGGGGGGGGGGGGGGGGGGGGGGGGGGGGGGGGGGGGGGGGGGGGGGGGGGGGGGGGGGGGGGGGGGGGGGGGGGGGGGGGGGGGGGGGGGGGGGGGGGGGGGGGGGGGGGGGGGGGGGGGGGGGGGGGGGGGGGGGGGGGGGGGGGGGGGGGGGGGGGGGGGGGGGGGGGGGGGGGGGGGGGGGGGGGGGGGGGGGGGGGGGGGGGGGGGGGGGGGGGGGGGGGGGGGGGGGGGGGGGGGGGGGGGGGGGGGGGGGGGGGGGGGGGGGGGGGGGGGGGGGGGGGGGGGGGGGGGGGGGGGGGGGGGGGGGGGGGGGGGGGGGGGGGGGGGGGGGGGGGGGGGGGGGGGGGGGGGGGGGGGGGGGGGGGGGGGGGGGGGGGGGGGGGGGGGGGGGGGGGGGGGGGGGGGGGGGGGGGGGGGGGGGGGGGGGGGGGGGGGGGGGGGGGGGGGGGGGGGGGGGGGGGGGGGGGGGGGGGGGGGGGGGGGGGGGGGGGGGGGGGGGGGGGGGGGGGGGGGGGGGGGGGGGGGGGGGGGGGGGGGGGGGGGGGGGGGGGGGGGGGGGGGGGGGGGGGGGGGGGGGGGGGGGGGGGGGGGGGGGGGGGGGGGGGGGGGGGGGGGGGGGGGGGGGGGGGGGGGGGGGGGGGGGGGGGGGGGGGGGGGGGGGGGGGGGGGGGGGGGGGGGGGGGGGGGGGGGGGGGGGGGGGGGGGGGGGGGGGGGGGGGGGGGGGGGGGGGGGGGGGGGTTTTTTTTTTTTTTTTTTTTTTTTTTTTTTTTTTTTTTTTTTTTTTTTTTTTTTTTTTTTTTTTTTTTTTTTTTTTTTTTTTTTTTTTTTTTTTTTTTTTTTTTTTTTTTTTTTTTTTTTTTTTTTTTTTTTTTTTTTTTTTTTTTTTTTTTTTTTTTTTTTTTTTTTTTTTTTTTTTTTTTTTTTTTTTTTTTTTTTTTTTTTTTTTTTTTTTTTTTTTTTTTTTTTTTTTTTTTTTTTTTTTTTTTTTTTTTTTTTTTTTTTTTTTTTTTTTTTTTTTTTTTTTTTTTTTTTTTTTTTTTTTTTTTTTTTTTTTTTTTTTTTTTTTTTTTTTTTTTTTTTTTTTTTTTTTTTTTTTTTTTTTTTTTTTTTTTTTTTTTTTTTTTTTTTTTTTTTTTTTTTTTTTTTTTTTTTTTTTTTTTTTTTTTTTTTTTTTTTTTTTTTTTTTTTTTTTTTTTTTTTTTTTTTTTTTTTTTTTTTTTTTTTTTTTTTTTTTTTTTTTTTTTTTTTTTTTTTTTTTTTTTTTTTTTTTTTTTTTTTTTTTTTTTTTTTTTTTTTTTTTTTTTTTTTTTTTTTTTTTTTTTTTTTTTTTTTTTTTTTTTTTTTTTTTTTTTTTTTTTTTTTTTTTTTTTTTTTTTTTTTTTTTTTTTTTTTTTTTTTTTTTTTTTTTTTTTTTTTTTTTTTTTTTTTTTTTTTTTTTTTTTTTTTTTTTTTTTTTTTTTTTTTTTTTTTTTTTTTTTTTTTTTTTTTTTTTTTTTTTTTTTTTTTTTTTTTTTTTTTTTTTTTTTTTTTTTTTTTTTTTTTTTTTTTTTTTTTTTTTTTTTTTTTTTTTTTTTTTTTTTTTTTTTTTTTTTTTTCTGTGGTGTCCAACAAAAATGCTGAAATAACACTGTCTGGTGCTGTGGTGTCCCCCGGAAAAGGTTTTTGTGACGTGTCTGGGGTTCCCCGGGGGGGGCCCGAAAAATGCTGAAGGGCCTGCTGGTTTGTGGGGTCAGACAGAAGATCAAAAGGGCGCTGTCGGTGTCGGGGTGTGCAGACAGAAGAATTAAGTGACGCTGTCTGGTTTCGTGGTGGGGACAGAAGTGCAAAAAGACGCTGTCTGGGGGTCTGGGGTCCCGAAGAAGAGCTAAATGACCGTCTGGGCTGTGGGGGTTCCCGAAAAAATGCGAATGACCTGTCTGGTGCTTTGGTGTCCAGACAGAAAAAGGGGAAGGACCGGGCTGGTGTCTTTGTGTCAAACAAAGATGAAAGTACGCGCCGGGGTCTGTGGGGTGCAGACAGAAATGTAAGTGACCGTCGGTGCTGTGGTGTCAGACAAAAGCTGAAGGACGTGTCTGGTGCTGTTTGGGCAGACAGAAGATCTGAATTACCTGTCGGGGGCCTGGGTGGGCCCCGCAAAGATGCTGAAGGGAAGGCGGGTTTCCCGTGTGGTCAAAAGAAAAGGGAAGGGACCGTCGGTGCGTGGTTGCAAACAGAAAGCTGAAGTGAACTGTGGGGGGGGGGGGGGGGGGGGGGGGGGGGGAGGGTGGGGGGGGGGGGGGGGGGGGGGGCCCCCCTTTTCCCTTTTGCCAACAGAAATGTAAGGACACTGTTCTTGCCCGTGGTGTCCAACAGAAATTTGGAAATGACACTGTCTGGTTCTTTGGGGGTAAGACGAAAGGGGGAAATGACCTGCTGGGGCTGGGGGGTTTCCCGACGAAGATGCTGAATGACCGTCTGGTTCATGGGGTCAAAAAAGATGGGAAGGACCTGTCGGTCTGGGGTGTTTCAGAAAAGATCTGAATGACACGCTGGGGGCTGTGGGTGGGAGACAGAAGATGCGAATTTACCTTCTGGGTCTTGGGGTCAGACAGAAAATGCGAAAGTGAACGCTGGTGTCTTGGGTCCGACAGAAATGTGAAGGACCTGTCTGGGCTGTGGGTTTTAAAAAAAAATGCTGAAGTGAACTGTCTGGGGCTGTGGTGTCCCAAAAGAAAAGCTTTAAGTGACCTGTTGGGGCTGTTGGGGTCCCGACAGAAGATGCTGAAGTGACCTGTTTGGCCGTTTTGGGTCAACAGTTTCTGAAGTGGGAATGCCCCGGTGTAGGGGTGTCCGACCGAAAATGTGAATGACCTGTTGGTGTTGTGGGGGTCCAGGGCAGGGAGCTAAAAGGGGACCCGTCCCGGGTCTTTTGTTTTCCCACCTAAGATGCTAAAGGGGACAAGTTTGGTGTTGGGGAGGAAAGAAGAAAAATTTAAGGGGCCGGTTTGGTGTCTGTGGGTCCGGGCGAAGTTTCGAAGTGGGCACCCGTTGGTGTTCTGGGGGTGTCCAAAGAAGATGTGAAGGAAAGTTTGGTTTTCCCCTTTTTGTCCAGCCCCCAAAGTTGCCCGCGTGGCGTTTGGGGCCCGAAGAAATTGAAGTGTCCGCCCGGGGGTTGGGTGTCCGAAGAAAATGGGTAAAAAATGACCTTTTTCCTTCTTTTTCCCCCAGAAGGTTTAAAGGGGTTCCCCGTCTTTGTCTTTTTTCCCCAAAAACCCAAGGGGTGTAAAAAGAGGGGTCTGGCACCGACCGGTTTACTTAGCATTTGTTGGACACCCGACCCCCAAACAAGTTCCCCTTCAGATCTTTCTGGGGGACACCCCCCGACACCAAACCAGAACCCTTGATCTTTTGCTGGACCCCACCCGACCCCCCCCGATCAAATTTTGAACTTTGTCGGGAACCCAAAAGGCCCCGGGCGGTCATTTAGATTTTGCCTGGACACCCCCCCCCCCCAACAGGGGTCCTTCGCCTTTCTGTCTGGGCCCCCCAGCCCCCCGAACGGTCACTTAGCTCTTCTGTCTGGGGAACCCCAAAACCCAGGAAAAGGGCCTTTTCCTTCCGTTGGCCCCCCAGACACCCCCACCCGGAATTCAGCAAAATTTTTTGTCTGGCCCAAGCCCCCCCAGACCCCCCGTATTCAGCATTTCTGTCTGGGGCCAAACCCAGACCCCCAGGCAGGTCAATTTGCCCTTCAGGCAACCCCCCAGGACCAAACAGGGTTTACTTCAGCATCTTTTTGTCTGGGAACCACAGGACCCAACAGTGCCTTTTCCCAATCTGCTGGCCCCGGCCAGCAGGTCCCCTTTTGCAAATACTTTTTTGGACAAAAACAGCCCCCAGACCCGGGCAATTAAAATTTTCTGTCGCACAACCCGACACCCGACGGGGTCCCTTTAGATTTTTATATTGCCCCACCAAAACCCAAAAAAAGTCAATTCCCCGATTCGTCTGACAAAAAAGAACCGACAGCGTCACTTTAGCTCTTCCTTTTTGGACCCAAACCCACGGTTCATTTGCAAATTTGTCTGGACACCCACGCAAAACCCGCAGGTACTTACTCTTCTTTTTGGACAACCACGACAAACCCGACCCGGTCAAATTCCAAACTTGTCGGACACCCCACCAACAGTGGGAATTTTTGCATTTCTGTTGGAACACCGCACCCGAGTCATTTTTCCCCCTTTGTCTTGGCCCAAACCAACCCGCCCGGGTCACTCATCACCCTTCTGTCTGGACAAAAACCCCAGGCAAAAGACAGTGCCCCTTTAAACATTTCCCCTTTTGGGCACCCCAGGAAAAACGGTACTTCAGATCTTTGTCTGCACCCACAGACAAGGCGGGTCCAAAATTAGCATTTTGTTGACACCCCCTACACCCAAACCGGTCCCCTTCGCATTTCTGTCAGGACACCCAAACCAGAAGGTCCCTTTGCATTTCTTTGCCCCCAGGGCACCAAAAGGGGTCACCCAATTCCCGGCACCCCAGACCCAACCCCGGGCCACTTCACCTCTTTTGTTGCAAACGACCCCGGGAGCGTCCCTTTAATTTCGTCTGCACCCCAGACAAACCCGCAGCGGGATTTAGATTTCTGTCTGACAACGCACCCAGACGCTTTACTTCAGCATCTTCTTTCTGGGCCCCAAGACCCGAACAGGTCCCCCTTTTAGCATTTCCTTTTTGGGCACCACAAACCCAAAAGGTCACTTCAGCATCTTTTTTTCCTAGAAACCCCAGGCCCACCCCCGGGGTTTTCCCCCCCATCCCCGCAATCCTTTTTGTCTGGACACCCGCAGCGTCTTTAGCATTTTTCTGGGTTTAAACCCCCGACACCGCCGTTCCCTTTAGCATTTCTTTTTGGGCCCCCCGACCCAGACCCGAGTTCCCCTTTGCAATTTTGCTGTGGACACCCCAGACACCCGGGGGTGTCCTTTTAAACCTCTTCATTCGGGGCACCAGAAAGGCATTTCCCCTTTTGTTAACCCCAGACCCCCAGACAGTGTCAAACCCCATTTTTCTTTTTTCTTCCCCCCCAGAACAACAACCCGCGTCACTTCAGCTCTTTGTCTGCCCCCCAACCAGGCCAGTGTCCCTTTTAGATCTTCTGTTGGGCCAAACCAAAGCCCAAGGCAGGTACTTCAGCCTTTTTGTTGGACACCCCCAAAACCCCAGCCCGTGTTTACTTTCGCATTTTTAGGCCACCAAAGACCCACCCGGGGTAAATTTCCCACCCCCTTTTGTTGGACACCAGGGCAGGGGGGTCATTCGCATTTCTGTTGGACACCAAAAGCCCCCATCTTTTAGCATTTCTTCTGGCCCCCAGACCCAGGGCAGATAATTTTGAATTTTGTCTGGAAAACCCCCACAGACCGATCAATTACAAAAACTTTGTTTGGGGCACCCAGACCCCAGCCTGAACTTCCAAACACTTCTGTCTGGAACCCAGCACCCGACAGTGTTTACTTAGCTCTTTTGTCTGGAACCCAGCAACCGGAGCCCTTTATTCCCGCATTTTGTCCCGACACCACGACCCCGACGTTCACTTTTAAACCTTCCGTTTGGCACCAAAAGCACCCAAAAGGGCCTTTAAAATTTTGTTGGGGCCCACCCGACACCAAAGCCCCCGGACCCGCCGAACCTTTTTACCCGAATTTGGAAACCCACACACCAAGCGTCCCCTTCAGCTCTTCTTTTGGACCCCACAGGACCAGCCCGTGGGCAAAATTAGCCTTTGTTGGAAAACCCCAGGAAACCCAAAAGGTACCTTCAGCATCTTTGTTGGCCCCCGACCCAGCGCCCCTTTAACCCTTCTTCTGGGCCCCACAAGGGCCCCAGGGCCCCCTTTCACTTAGCAGTCTGACACCCCCCCAAACAGGTACTTTAGTCTTCGTTGGACACCCCAAAACACCCGGGCCGGTCCTTCCCGCATTTCTGTTGGAAAACCCCAAAAACCCCGACAGGCGTCACTTCCCCTCAATTTGGGCCCCCGACAGCCCGTGTCCCTTACAATTTGTCTAAAAACCCCCCCCCAAACCCAACCCGTGTTTTTTTCCTTTTCTTTGGACACCCAGGCACCCGACAGGGGCCCCCTTTTTTTCTCTGTCTTTGGAAAAACACGACCCGGTGTCACTTTAACATTTCGTCTCACAAACCACAGGCCCCCAAGGTATTCCGCATCCCTTTTGTTTACCCCACCGCCCAGACATGTCACTTTGCATCTTTGTCCTTTGGCCCCCCCCGGAAGACAGTTTACTTCAGATCTTCGTTGGACACCCCGACCCCAGCGTCCCTTGCATTTTGTCTGGACCCACCGACAAGACAGGGGACTTCCCCCTTTCCCCGTCGCAACCCGGCCCCGACCGGTCATTCAGCATCTTTTGTCTGCACACCAAGACACCAGAAAGCGTCACTTCACTCTTCTGTTTGCCCCCAGAAACCCCGCCCGGTCACTTCGCATTTTTCTTTTGGAAAACCCCAAAACAACGACCCTGCACTTCGTCTTTTTTGGACCCCACCCGCCCCCAGCCCCGGCCTTTTCCCCAAACTCGTCTGGCCCCAGGGCCCCGCCGGGCAAATTTAGCTCTTTTCTGAAAACACGGGAACCGAATTTCATTCCCGATTTTCTGTTTGGACCCACAGGCAACCCAAAACCGCCCTCCCCTTTCTTTCTGTTGACAAAACAGGACACCCGGGGTTTCCCTTTAACTCTTCTGTCTGGACACCCCAGGGAAACCCGCCCGGTCCTTCCCATTTATTTTGTCACCCAGGGTACCCCGAGTGACATTTAGATCTTTTTCTGGGGAAACCCCGCCCAAGGGGGGTGACTTTAGCCTCTTCTGGGCCGGAACCATAAAACCCTCCATTCAGAACTTCTGTCTGGGAACCACAAACCCCCGACCTTGGCCCCTTAGCATTTCTTGGGCCCCAAAAACACCGCGTGTCATTTTGAAATTTTTTGTCTAACCCCGACACCAACGTTTCATTTCCAAAATCTTAGTCCCGGGGGAAACCAAACCCCGGTTTCCTTTGCCCCCCTTCTTTTCTGGCCCCCAAAAAGACAAGAAGTGTATTTAAATTTTGTTGGAAAACCCAAAACCCGGCGGATCATTCCCGAACTTTGTTGGCACCCGAAGGACCTTTTTATTTAGCTCTTTGTCTGGAACAAAAACCCAGGAAACCGCGTTTACTTTAAATTTTTGTCTGGCACCACAGACACCAAAAAGGTCACTTTAGCATCTTTTTGTTGGACAACAGAACCAGGGGCCCGGGGGAAAACCGATTTTGTTTTGGAACCCCGGGCGCGTTTTCCCTCAATTTTGTTTCACCCCAGAACCAGCCCCCCCATTGATCTACTGTTGGACCCCCAAGACACCCCCCAGTGTCACTTTGCATTTCTGTTTTGGGCCCCCCCCCGCACCCCCCCCAAAAGGGGGTTCCAGCATTTTGTTGGCACCCCACAACCCCCCCGTTCACTTATGCACTTTTTTTTTGGCCACAGACCCCCCGACGGGTTCCCTTACATTTTTTGTCTGGCCCCCCAAACCCCGGGGGGTTTTAATCTTCTGTTGGCCCCCCGACCCTCTCCCTTCAGCATTTCTGTCTGGGCCCCCCCAGACCCAAAAAGGGACTTCGCATCTTTGTTGGACACCCAGAAAACCAGAGTTTTCCTTTGCCCTCTTCTGTCTGCAAAAACCCCAGACAACCCCAAAAACCGTTCACTTTTTCCCCTGGGGGGACCCCACCCGGGGGAAAAGGCCCCGGGGGTTTAAAAAATCTGTCTGGCCCACAGACACCCAGGTATTCAGATCTTCAGTTGGAAAACCCAAAACCCCCAAAGGAAAAATTCCCCTTTTTTTTTGGGAGGAACCCCAAGGGGCCCCCCCCCCGGTTTTTTTTAAAACCCCAACCAAAACCTTGGGCTGGAACAAGACAACCAAAAAAAGTCCTTTAAAGGGGGCTTCTGTTGGCCCCCCCCAATTTGAATTTGTCTGGAAAACCCCCCGACCCAGAAGGTCACCCCTTTCTTTCTTTAGGGAAACCCCCAAAAAACCAGGCGGGGGCCCCCCCAGCATCTTGTTGGCAAAACAGGCCCCGCGTTTTTACCCCTTTTTGGGAAAATTTTTTTGCCACCACAGGCCCCAGACCGTGTCCCAAAAACGATCTTCTGTTGGCCCCCCCAGGCACCTACAGTGTCCCCCTTTTATTTCCCCCTTAACCAAAGGGCCCCCAAAAAGGGCACTTTCCCTCTTTTTCCTTTTTTCCCCCAAAACCCCCCCCGTGACACTTTCCCTTCGTCTTTTTCCCCCAGAAAAACCCCCCTAGTGTCCCCATGCCTCTTCTGTCGGCCCAAGGGCCCCCGCGGGTACTTCCTTTATTTTTCTGGACCCCCCAACCCAAAAACCCCCCCCTTCAGCTCTTCGTCTGGGAACCCCCGACCCCCCGACAAATCATTCCGCAAATTTTTTTTGGACCCCAAAAAGGGGACCAGACGAGTCCCCCTTCAGCACTTTTGTTGGCCCCCCCAGACAAAACCCCCCCCTAACTTCAGCAAAAATTTTGTTGGACCCAAAGAAAAACCCGGGGGGGGTCCTTTTAAACCCCTTCTGTCTGCACCACAGGCACCAGACGTGCACTTCCATTTTGTCTTGGGACCCCCCAGCCCCAAAAAGGCCTTCCCCCTTTTGTTTCCCCCCCAGACACCAGAAAAGGGGGTTCGCATCTTCAATCTTTAAAAACCCCCCTAAAAAGCCCCCTCCTTCTGGGCCCAAAATTTATTTACAACCACCCCAGGGGCCCCGACCCGGTCCTTCAGCCCCTTTTGTTTCCCCCCCCGGGAAAACCCCCCAAAGGGGGCTTTAGCATTTTTGTTTTAACCCCAAAAAAAAAAGGGCCCGGGGGCTTCAGCATCATTTTCGACACCACAGGGCACCCCCAAAAATCACCCCTTTGCCTTCCCCCTTTGTGGCACCCAGCAAGAAAAGGGTCACTTTTCCCCCCCCCTTTTGTGGACACCCAAGGTCACTTTTTCTTAATTTTTTACCCCCCCGACCCCCAACGTCCCCCTTCAGCAATTTTTTTCTGGGGAACCCCAAAAAGGGGGGAGAAGTGCACTTTAGATTTCTGTTTTTACACCCCCGGGACCAACCCGGGTCCCTTTTTCATCTTTGTCAGGACACCACAGCACCCCAAAAGGGCAATCATCTTTGTGGGGAACCCCAAAAACCCCCCCGGTCACTTTTTCCTTTCCCCTTTTGGGGGGAACCCCAGGCACCCCCCGGGGGCCCCCTTCCCCCTTTTTTTGGGGGGGCCCCCCGGCAAGCCCCTGTCAGCCCTATTCTGTTTTTCCCCCCCACACCAAAAACCCCCACTATCCTCTTTTGGTTGGGGAACCCCACCCCCGGTCACTTCCCGATCTTTTTTTTGGAACCACGACACCCGCCCGAACTTCAGCATCTTTGTCTTTTTCCCAAAAACCCGACAGGTCATTAGCATTTCGTTGCACCACAAAACACCGAACCCCGGTCCATTTTTCCTTTGTTAACCACCGCCCGCCCGGTCACCTTTTTATTTTTTTCGGAAACCCGCCCCGGGTCACCTTTTAAAAAAAAATTTTTTGGGAACCCCCAAAAACCAGGGCATTTTCCCCCATTTCTATCGGACCCCAGACCCAAAAGCTCCCTTTACCTCTTTGTCTGCACCCACCGACCCCAGGCAGGGTCATTTAGAAACTTTGTTAAAACCCCCGAAAAACCGGGGGAAATTAGCACTTTTAAAAAACCCCGGCCCCGCAAAAGGGGGCTTTTGCATCTTTGTTTGGAAAACCCCCCAAAAAAAAAACCGTGTCCTTTAAAAAAACTTTGATTTGGGGGCCCCAGAACCGGGGGGGTCAAGGCCCCAAAAAATTTTTTTGTCCACCCCCAGGCGGGCACTTCCGCACTTCTGAGGACACCCAGACACCGCTCCTTCAGAAATTTGTAGCACCCCCCCAGACAAAAACTTTTAAAAAAGCATCTTCTGTCCCGGACCCCCAAAACCCCCCAAGCCGGGCATTTTGCATCTTTGTCCCGGACACCAAGACACCAGACAGGCACCTTTTCCAAAAATTTTTTTTTGGACACCAAAAAACAAGACCGTCCCCCTTTTCAATTTTGTTGGAAAACCAAGACACCCCTCCGGTTCACTTTCCCCCTTTGTCTGGACACCAGGGCCCCCCGGGGGGTGTCACTTTTCCCTCTTCTGTCTGGACACCCCGAACCCCGGGCACTTCCAAAATTTTGGGGGCCCCCAGGGAACCCCCCCCTTACTTCAAATCTTTTTTGGACACCACGAACCCCCCGGGCCCCCGGGGCCCTTTCCAAAAAAAACTTTTTTTTGGAACCCCGGGCCCGTAACCATTCCCTTTCTGGGGGCACCCCGACCCCAGACGCGTCCCTTTAGATCAAAAAATTGGACCCCACCGAAAACCCCCGCCATGAAAACCATCTTCTGTTGGCCACCCCCGACCCAAGGGAAAGGGCATTTGCAAAAATTTTGTCTGGGGCCCCCCAACACCCAGGAAAGGGATTCACTCTTTGTCTGGACACCCCAAAAAAACCCCCCCGTTCAATTTTATTTTTTTTTTTGGGCCCAAAACCAAAAAAGGGCCACTTTTTATTTTTTTGGACACCCCCAACCCCCCAGGGTTTTTTTCAGCATTTCTGTCCCCAACCACAGAAAAAAACAGGGGTTTTCCCTTTTCTGCACACCCGGCACCCCCCCGGTCACTTTTGCATTTCTGGGGTTTTTTTCCACCGGCACCCGGGCCGGTCACCCCTTTTTATCTTCGTTTGGGGGCCCAGACACCCCCCGCGTAAATTCCATTTCATTGGGGAAAAAAAACCGACAGATTTTTTTGCATCTTTGTCTGGAAAACCCCCCGAAAACCGGGGGGGTCCCTTTTCTTTCTGTCTGGGGGCCCTCAGCCCCCACTTTAGCAAATTTTTTTTTGGACACCCCAAACCCCGCCCGGTCACTTCCGCATTTTTTGTCTGGACACCCCAAAAAAAACCCCATTTTCAAACTTTGTTGGAAAAAACAGGAAAAAAAGTGTCCCTTTTTATTTCTGTTGGACACCCCCCCAAGAAGTGTCACTTAATCTTCTGTTTTTGGGGAACCCCCGGCCCCAGAAAAATTTCCCCCTTTTAAATTTTTTTGGAACCACCACCAAGACCCCCGGGATTTAGCATCTTCTGTCTGGGAAAACAACCCCCCACCGGGGGCCCCTTGCATTTTTTCGGCCCCCCAACCCAAACAGCGTACCCCAGATTTTGTTTGGCCCCCAAAACCAGGCCCCCCGGGGGTTTTCCCTTTCCCCTTTTTCCCCCCAGCCCCCAAAAAGGGCCCCTTTTTGGGGGTTTTTTTGGAACCAAAAAAAAAAAAGGGGGGTACTTTCCCCCATCTTCTCCTTTCCCCGCCAAAACCCCCCCCCCGGGACTTTTCCCTCTTTTTTGGACACCACCCGACAAACCCGCGCTTCCGCTTTTTCTGGACACCACAGGGAAAAACCCCCCAGCGTCACTTCCCCATTTCTGTCGGGGGCCACCCCCCCCAGCCGTTCCCCCCCCAAACTTCCCGTTGCCCCCCGCAAAAACAGGTCATTCAGCAACTTTCCCGTTTGGGAAAAACCCCAGGCACAGCAAAAGGGGGTTCAGCAAACCCCTTTCCCCTTGCACCCCCGCCAAAACCAAAAAGGGCCCCTTTCCAAAAATTTTTTCTGGAACCCCAGGGCACCCGGGTCCCTTCTCATTCTTCTGTTTGGACACCCGCCCCTTTCCCTTTTTCATCTTCTGTCGGGAAAACCCGGGGGCCAACCCCCGCCCCTTTGATCTTCTGTTGGACCCCACGAAAAGACAGGGGGTTTTCCCCCCTTTGTTTTCGTTGGACACCAAGGGGAAAAAAAGCGGGTAATTCGCTTTTTCTTTTGGGGGCCCAGACACCGACACGCCTTTTCTTTGCCCCCACAGCCCCCAGAAAAATGTCCTTTACTTTTTGTCTGGACACCACAGCAAATGCAGGTTTTTTTTGCCCTTTTCCCGTTTGAAACCCCCAAAAAACACCGCAGTGTCACTTTATGCAAAAAATTTTTTTTTCCCCCTTTTTCCCCCTTTGAACCCCGCACCAGCCGGGTCATTCCCCCAAAAAAAAACCTTGTTGGCACCCAGAAAACCCCCCGTGTATTTAGCCCTCTTCTGTCTGGACACCAAGGCACCGGCTTTTTCTTAGCTCTTCTTTCTTTCCCCCCACCCGCCCCCTTTTTCCCTCTTCTTTTGACACCCGAAAGACAGGTTACCCTCCCCAAAATCTGTCTGGCCCCCAAAACCACCAGGCAGAGTCCCTTTTGGGGGTTTGTCTGACACCCCAAAAAACCCGACAGCCACTTCCGCAATTCTGTTGGCCCCCCCCCCCGCCCCCCGGGCAGGTTTCAATCAGCATCTTTTTCTGGGGCCCACGACAACCAGAAAGGGGGCCCCTTTAAATCTTCTTTCTGGACCCCAAAAGGGGCCCCGGCCCGCGTCCTTTTTGGGATTTTTCATGTCGGAACCCAGACCCCCCAGGGTTTTACTTCCCTTTCTGTTGGACAACAGGCCCCAAAAAGGTACCCCTTTTTTATTTTTTTTCCCCCCACCCCCAATTTTTAAATTTCTGTCTGGACCCCAAGGAAAACCAAAAAGGCATTCCCATCTTCTATTTTGGGGGCCACAGACACCCCCCCGGTTTTAAAAAAGATTTCTGTTGGCCCCCCCAGCACCGACGGGGGCAATTTAACATATGGGGACCTACCCCGGCAGCGTCCCCAAAAAAAACTTTGGGAACAACAGGAAAAAATTGCATTCCCCTTTTTGGGCCCCAAAAAAAAAAAACCCTTCCCCCTTTCCCCTCTTCTGTTGCCCCCCACAAAACACAGAAAAAGTCACTTTTAAACTTCTTTTGGGCCCCCCGGGCCCCCACAGTGTCCCTTCAGTTTTGTTGGCCCACCCAAACCGACAGGTACTTTTTTTAAACATTGTCTCCCCCCCCCCCCCCCCCCCCCCCCCCCCCCCCCGACACAACCCAAACAGGGTCCCCTTCCCGCATTTCTGTTTTGGGACCCAAAACCCCCCCGTGTCACTTTTTAAAACTTCTCATGGAAAACCCGCCCCGAAACCAAAAGGTTTTTAAAATTTTTTTTTTGGACCCACAGCCCCCAAGAGTGTCACCCCTTTCCCCCTTTTTTTTTGGGGCCCGGAAAACAGGGGGTTTGAACCTTTTTGGGAAACCCAGAAAGGGGGGCATTCGCATCCTGTTGGACACCACAACACCCCCCCGTGTCACTTAGATTTCTGTCTGGGGGGCCCCAACCCCCAGACCCCGTTACTTCAGCATTTTTTTTTCTGGAAAAACCCCCCCCACCGGCCGTGTTTTCCCCCTTTTTGGCAAAGACCCCCCGGCCCGGGGACTTTTTCATTTCGTCTGGGGCCCCCCCCCCCCCCAAAAAGCCTTCATAAAACTTTCATTCTGGGGGAACCCCCCCGGGCCCCCCCGGTACTTTTTAAAAATTTTGGAAACCCCCCGACCCAGAAGGTCAATTCCCCATTTTGGGGGGACAAACCCCCCCCCCCCCGGGCCCTGTCCCTTCGGGCCCCCTTTTTTTTGGACACCCAGGAAAACCCACGGCACTTCAGCATCTTTTTTTCCCCCGGCCCCTTTTCAAATACTTCCCGCATTTTGTTGGAAAACCCAAAGGGGCACCAAAAATCACTTTTTTCCCCCTTTTCTGGCACCCCCGGCCCCAGACCGGGGGTTTTTCCCCTCATCTTTTTTGGGACCCCCCGGCCCAGCCCGTAACCCCCCCCAAACTTCTGTCGGGCCAAACCCCCCCGGCCCCCCGACCGTTTCCCCCCTTAAAAAATTTTTTTTTGGACACCCAAAAGGCCCAGGCCTTTTTACTTTAGCCCTTTCTTTTGGGAAACCCAAAACCCAAAAATTTTTCTTTTTCATCCTTTGCAACCAAGACCCCAAAAAAGAGTTTAAATCTTTCCCCCCCTGGACAACCCCAGCAGACAGGTCCACTTTGGGGGTTTTTGTTTGACCCCCCGAACCCCCCCAAAAGGCCACTTCGCCTTTAGCCGCCACCACAACACCAGACAGGTCACTTCACATCTTTTTTCTAAAACCAAAAGGGGGCCCCCCCACGGACCCCTTTTTAATTTTTTGATCCCCCACAGACCCCCGACCCGCGTCCCAAAGCATCTTTTTTCCCCCAACCCAACAAAACCAAAAAAAGGCATTCACTCTTCTATTGGACACCCCCACACCCCAAACAGGTTTTCCCCAACATTTTCTGTTTGGAAAACCCCCGAAAACCCGGGGTGTCATTAGCACTTTTGGCCGACACCCCCCAGGTCCTTTTTTAATTTTGTCTCCCCCCCGAAAGGGCCCAAAATTCGATCTTCCGTCTGGGGGCCCCAGACCCCAGACAAGTTTTAGCTTTCTTCTGTCTGGGGGGAACCCCACCCCCCCCCCCTGTCATTTTAAAAAAAATTTTTGTCTGGGGGAAAAAGACAAGGCGGGGCCCCCTTCCCCGGGGGTTTTTCGGACCCCAGAAAACCCCGGGGGCTTTACATCTTTGTTGCCACCACCAGACCCCCCAAAAAGGGCCCCTTTTTCCCCCCTTTTTTGGACAAACCCCCGACAACCCCCCCTGTTTTCCCCCCCCCATCTTCCGTCGGACACCACAGACCCAGAAGGTACTTCAATCTTTGTTGGAACAAAACCAGACATGTACTTTAGCCCTTTTCTGGCCCCCCCACAGGCCTTTCAGCAACCTTTCCCCCGGGCACCAAGGCTGGGGGGTCACTTACCTCTTCTTTTGGCCCCCCGGGGCCGGTCCCCCCCGCATCTTCTGTCCTGGGCACAAAAAACACCCCGACAAGGGGTTTTTTTTTCCCCTTTGTTGGACACCACAAACCCCCCAGGGTACCCCTTTTTCCTCTTCCCGTTGGACACCCCCAGCCCCAAAACCCGTTCACTTTGCAATTTTTTTCCCCCAAATTTTTTTTTTTTTTTTTTTTGTTTTGGGACCCCCAAAAAAAAAAGGGGGGGTCACTTTAGCATCTTCTGTTGGCACCAGAAAAGCCGGGCCTGTTTTTTCAATTTTTCCCCCGGACCCCACAGGGGCCCCCCCGACCGATCACTTCCCGCCTCCCCTTTTGGGGTTTGGGGGCCCCAAAAAAACCCGCGTTCCCCTTTGCTTTCTGTTGGGCCCCCCCCAAAAAAACCCCCTTTTCCCCCTCTTTCTTAAACCCCCCCAAATCCCATAAGGACCCCACGACACCGGCGGGGTCCCCCACCGCCTTTTTTTTTGGGACACCCCGAACCCCCCCTCCACTTCGCATCTTTGTCTGGGACACCCAAAAGACAAAACCCCCCCGGGGTTTTTCAGCTCTTTTTTTGGGGAACCCCCGACCCCAGCAGAATTTTTCCCCCTTTTTCTGGGGAACCCAAGACACCCCGGAAAATACCAGCATTTTTTTCTGGCCCCCAAAAAACACCGACAGGTCCCTTTTTCCCCCTTTGTCTGGGACACCACCCCCCATGCAACCACTTTTAGATTTCTGCTTTACACCAAGGGAAAAAGGCAAAGGGGGCTTCCCCAAATTTTTTTGTTGGACACCACAGCAAAACCCCCAAAAATTTCCTTTAAAGGGGGGTTTTTTTGGGGGGGCCCCCGCCCAGACAGGCCCCTTTTGATTTATGTTGGGAAAACCCCCTTTCCCCAAAAAATTTTGTCTGGACACCCCCAGCCCCCCGAAATTTTCCCACTTTGCATTTTTGTTGGCCCACCAAAAACCCCCCCGCCGCCAAAGCATTTCATTGGACAAAAACCCCGGGTAGGGGGTCACTTCAAAATTGTTGCACACCCCCCACCCCCCAGACCGTGTCCCCTTTAGATTTTCCGGGTTTTTGGGCCCACGGCACCAGAAAAGGTCACTTCCCCGGGGGGCTTTTTTGTCACCCCGACACCCCCAAAAAAGGGACCTTTTAAAAATCTTTCCGTCTGCACCCCCAGACACCCCAGTGTCCCCCCCTTTCCCCTTCTGGGGGGACACCCCGAACCCCCCGTGGGGGCCCTTTTTTCTTCGTCGGCCCCCCCAAGGGGGGAAACACCGCGGCCCCCCTTTAGCATCTTCCCCCTTTGGCACACCCAAACCCCCAAAGGCCTTTACCCCACTGTTTCCGGGACACCACAAAAAACCCCCCCTTTTTACTTTTTCCCTCTTTGGGTTTGGGCCCCCCCCAAAAAAACCCCCCCAGTGTTTCTTCAGGGGGCTTTTTTTGGAAAACCCCCCCCAAGAATGTCCTTTCCCTTTTTTTGGGGGCCCCGACCAGGGGCCCCCGGGCCTTTCCCCATCTTCTGTCGCCCCCCCAGGCACAGGCCGGGGGACTTCAGCATCTTCTGGTTCCCCCGACCCCCAGACCCCCGGGGAATTTTTCCCCCCTTTTGTCTGGGGAACCCAAAACCCCAATTTTAATCAGCCCGCTTTTGTTGGACCCCCAAAACCAGACAAGTACTTTTTCCTTTTTTTTCTGGTTTTTAAAACCGAAAGGGGTTTTTCCCGCCTTTTTTTTCTGGGCACCAAAGGGGCCCCCCAAAAGGTCACTTTTTTTTCTGTCTGGACAACAGACAAGGGGCACATCAGCCCTTCTGTTGGACAAAAAGGGGGGCCCCCCGGCATTTTTCCCCTTTCCCCCCTCTTTGTCTGGGCCCCCCAGACCCAGCGCGTACTTTCCCCCTTTCTGTCGGAACCCCGGCACCCCCCAGGTACTTAAATCTTCTGTCTGGGGGCCCCCGGAAAACCCCCCCGGTCATTTTCCCCTTTGTTGGGACCCCCAAAGGGCCCCCGGACGTATTTTTTAATTTTCCCCCCTGGCCCACAGGACACCAGGATTCCCCCCATATAACGGTTTTTCCCCCCCGGCCCAAAAAGGGGGTTCCCGGGGGCTTTGTTGGAACCAAAAAAAGGGGGGCCCCCGGGGGTTAGCATTTCTGTTTGGCACCCAAAAAGGGGGGGCCCCCACTTCCATTTTTGTCTGGGGGGCCCCCAAAACACCAAAAAAAAGGGGGTTTTTCCCCCCCTGTTTTTCACCCAAAGGGGGCCCGCAGGGTACTTACATCTTTGTTTGCCCACCAAAAAACACCAGGCGGTACTTTGCATTTTGTTGGACCCACCCGACCCAACAGGTCACCCGCAAAAAATTTTTTTTTTCACCAAGACCCCCCCGTTATTTTTCATCTTCTGTTTGGGGAAACCCCAAACAGACCCCGGGGCCCTTTTTATTTCGTCCACACCAAAAAAAAGGCAGGTCCTTTAGATCTTCTGTCTCCTCCACCGCCCCAGACCGCTTTGGGGGTTTTTTTTGGCACACAACAACCCCCAAACGTCACTTTTGCCTTTTATAAAGGGCCCCACGGGGGCCCCACGGGGGTTCCCCCCTTTTTCTGGAAAACCAAAGGGCCCCCCCAGGTCACTTTTTAAATTTGTTTAACCCCAAACCCCCCCCCGGTAATCAATCTTTTGTCGTCACCCCAACCCCCTACAAGGGACTTTTGCCCTCTTTTGTCCTAAAAAAAAGACCCCCAAAAAAGGGCATTCCATTTTGTTTCCCCCCCCAAAAACGTTTTTCGCATCTTCCGGAAAAAGGAAAAAAGGGGTTTCTTCCGATTTTGTTGGCCCCACAAAAAAACCCCTTACTTCCGCAACCCGGACACCAGAAAAGGGGGTTTGAATTTGTCTTTGGGCCCCCCCCCCCAGAAAAACCCCTTTAAAAAAAAATTTTTTGGGGGCCCCCCAAAAGCAAGGTCCTCCCCAACTTTTTGGAACCACAGCCAAAAAAGTGCATTTTAAAACCCCCCCGGAACCCCCCGCCCCCGGGGGGTGGTTTTTTTGCAATTTTTTTTTGGGGGGAAAGACACCCTCGGTGTCAAATTTTAAAAACTTTTTTGGCCCAAAACCCCGTACCCTTTGCATTTGTTGGAAAAACCCCCCCCCCACCCTTTTCATTAGCAAAATTTTCCTGGGGGCACCATCCCCCGGGGGCCCTTTCACTCCCCTTTTGTTGGACACCCCAAAACCCCCCAGTATCCCCTTTAGCATTTTGGTTTTGGGAAAACCCCCGAAACCAAAAAAATACTTAGATCTTTTTTTGGGCCCCAAAACCCCGGGCCCCCGTGTCCCCTTTAATTTTTTGTTGGAAAAAAGGCCCCCCCCCGTGTCATTCAGGGGGTTTGTTGGCCCCAAAACCCAAAAGGGCCCCCCTCACTTTAAAAAATTTTTCTGGCACCCCGCCCCAAAAAGTGTCACTTTTAAAAATTTTGGGAAACGACACCCAAGGGTCACTTCAGATCTTTTGTTGGAAAAAAAAGGGGACTTAAAATTTTTTTTGGGGCCCCCCCCGACCCAGGGCCGTGTCCCCGATCTTTGTTTGACCCACAGGACCAGAATTGTCCTTTAATCTTTTTAGGGCCAAAAGGAAAAAGAACAGTGTCCCTTTAGAATTTCGTTTCCCCCGGAAAACCCCCAAACGTAAAAACAAAAATTCTGTTGCAACCCCAAAAAACCTTTTTCTTCAGCATTTTTTGCCCCCAAAAAAAAGAAAAATGTCCTTAACCCTTTTGTAAAACCCCAAAAACCCAAAAAGGGGGTTGCATTTTGTCTGGGCCCCAAATAGCACCCCAGGATTGATTTTGTTTTGGAAAACCCCAACGACAGTGTCCTTCCATTTCTGGTTTTGGAAAACCCCCCCGAAAAATTTTATTTTTCTGTTGGGAACCCCGGGCCAAAAAAATGTAATTTTCCCTTTTTTGGCCCCCCCGGCCCCGGGTCATTCCGATTTATCGGACCCCGGGCACCCCCCAGTTTAAAATTTGCCCCTTTTTTTAAAACCCCAGGGGAAAAACAGGTCAAAATCTTTGTCTGGGGGCCCGACCCCCCCGGTATTCAGATCTTCTGTCTTACACCCCAAAAACCCCTGCGTCCCTTTTTTAAAAATTTTTTTTAAAAAGCACCCCCGTTATTCAATTTTGTTGGAACCCCCGGGGGCCCCCCAGGTCATTTTATCTTCTTTGGCCCCCCAGCACCAACAGGTATTTTCATCTTCTTTTGGAAACAGAAAACCAGACCCGGTCCTTACATTTTTCGACACCACCCCCAAAACCCCCCCCTCCCCCTTTTATTCAGGACACAAGCACCGGGGGTCCTTAAAACCCCCCCTTTTGGCCCAAAACCCCCCCCGACTTTTTAAAACCCCTTTTTTTGGAAAAACCCCCCGAACCCGACAGGGTACTTCGCATTCTTTTGGGCCCCCCCCCTGACAGGGGGAATTTAAAAAATTTTTTTTGGACCCCAGAAACCCCCGGGGGTCTTTTGCAAAATTTTTTCTGGCCAAAAGGGGACTTAGCTTTTTGTCTGGGACAAACCCCAAAAACCCCCGACCGTTTTCACTTTTCCTTTCGTTGGGGCCCCCCCGGGCCAGGGCCCGGTCACTTCAGTAAAACTTTTTTGGACAACCAAAAAAACCAAAAATTTTCCTTTTAAAAAAAACTTTTTGGAAACCACAGGCCCCCCAGCCGTACCAAAAACCCCCCCCCAATTCCCTTTTTTTGTTTTCCCCAAGACAACCCAAAAAGGGGGTTTAAAAATTTTTACCCAAGAACCCGGCGGGGTTTTTCCCTTTTTTTCTTTTTGTTTTCCGGACCCCGACCCGGCCTTGCCCCTTTGGGGTTTACCCACATCCCAGACCATTTTTTTTTAAAAAAATTTTTTGTTTAAAACCAAAAACACCCGGCAGGACCTTTTTTATTTCTGTTGGCCCCCCGCCCCAGACCGGGTTTTTTTTTCCCCAAATTTTAAAAAATGGACCCCCCCCCGGGAAGACCCCCCGGACTTTATAAAAATTTTTTTTTTTTAAAAAAAACATTATTTTTTTTTTTTAAAAAAAAATACTTGTTTTTTTTTTTTTTTTTTTTTTTTCAATATTTTTTTTTTTTTTTTTCCCCCCCCCAAAATAATTAAATTTTTTTTTTTCCCCAAAAATTCCCCTTTGCATTCTTTCTGCTTCCACCACCACCCGAAAGGGGGGAAAACCCGGGATCTTTGTTGGAAAAAAGACACCCCCCTGGTACTTGCATTTTTTTGGGGAACCCCCGGGCCCCCACCCCGGGGGGAAACCCCCATTTTTGTTGGGCCCCAAAACCCGGGGGAGGTATTTTGATTTTTGTAAACCCAGACCCCCAGCAGGCATTAAATTTTGTTTTGGGGGCCAAAAGGGGGGCCCGACATAACAATTTTTCCTTTCTGTTGGGCCCCCAGACAAGAAGACCCCCTTTAGCCTTTCTGTTGCACACCACAACCCCCAAAAGGCATTCAATTATTGTTAACCCAGAAAAACCCCACAGGTCACTTCAACCATTTGTTGGGGACCACCCGCCCCAACAGGTACATCCACCTTCTTCTGAAAAACCAGAAAGGGCCCTGCCAAAACCTTTTCCCTTTTTTTCTGGAAACCCCCGGACTAGCCGTTACTTTGCAACTTTGGAGGCAACCCAGGCCCCAGGTCCCTTACATCTTTGGGGCCCCACCCGACCCCCCAGAAACGCACTTCCAATTTTTCTGGCCCCCAAAAAAACCAGACCAAAAGGGGGCTTCAGATCACCCCTTTGGGGGCCAAAGACACAAAAACCCCTTTTATTCCTATTCCCTGGAACCCCCAAAACCCGGGCGTTTTTTTTAAACTTTTCTGTCTGGGGGCCCACCCAGACATGTACTCCGCCCTTTTCTGTCTGGAAACCCCCAAAAAACCAAAAGGGTCACTTGCATCTTCTTTGGACACCCCAAAAAAAACCCGCGTGACAAAACTCTTTTCGGGGAAAACCCCAAACCAAAAGGGGTTTTTTCCCCCTTTTCCCCCTTTTTTGGCCCCCCCCGGGGGGCCCGACAAACTCCCCTTCAAACCCTTATTTTTAATTTTTTACCCCAAAAAAACCCCAAAAAGGGCACTTTGCATTTGTCTGGACACCACCCCCCACCCGGGCCCCCCGGGGGTTTTTATCTTTTTTTGGGACCCACAAGGGGGCCAGACAGGGCCCTTCGGGAAATTTTTCTGGCCCCCCCAGACACCCCCACCCGGGGGGGTTTTTAGCATTTTTTTTCGGACACCCCCGCCAAAACCCGGGGGGGGGGCCTTTAAAATTTTTTTTTGGCACCCCGGCGGGGCCTTTAAAGCCCTCTTTTGTCGGAAACCCCCCCCAACAGGTCCCTTCAGCATCTTTGGGGTTGGGGAAAAACAAACCAAAAAGGAAAAATTTCAGTTTTTTCCCCCCCCCGCACCAAAAAAATCATTTTAGCTTTTTCTTTGGAAAAAAAGCCCCCCCGAACATCCCCCCCTCTTCCCCCGCCCCCACCAGACAAGAGTTTTACCCTTTTTGTGAAAAGAAACCAAAAGGGCACTTTTTCCTTTGTCTGGGACCAAAGCAAGACATTGTACCCCCAGATTTCTGTTGGCCCCAAGCCCAAAAGGTCACTTCGCTCTTTGATTTTGGGCCCCCCCCCGCCCGGGCAGTGTCACTTTAAAAAAATCTTTTGCTGGACCCCCCAAACAAAACCCCGGGTACTTTTCCCCTTCTTGTTGGACCCCCCGGAAACCGCATTTTTTTATTTTTTTCAAACGCCCAGGGAAATTTACTTTTTCTCTTTGTTGGACACCACCCCAACCTTGGGGGGAAAAAGGGGGCCAAAATTTTAAAACTTCTTTTAAAACACCCGACCCGTTCCCCTTTAAAAATTTTTTTTGGACACCCAGGGGGGCCCCCCCCGGTCCCCAACACTTTAATTTGGGAAAAAGAAAACCCGTGTCCTTCACCTTTCGTATGGGAAAACCCAAAAACCCCGGAAAGGGGCCCCTTTTTGGCCCAAAAAATTTTTTTCCCAAAGCCCCCCCAGTACACTTCCCCCAAAAATTTTGGGGGGCCCCCGACCCCGCCGCGTCCCCCTTTGATCTTTTTTGTAAAAACCCCCGCCCCCCTTTGTTGGAAAAACCCAAAACCAGACTTTCCCATCTTTGGGCAACCAAAAAAACCCGGCCCGGTACTTTGCATCCCCTTTTTCTGGACACCCAACCCCATCAGGCATTACCTTCGTTGTGACACCCCGACACCCACAACGTCAATCCCCCCCTCTTCCCCTTTTGGAAAAAGAAAAAGGGAGGTCATTTGCCCTTCTTCTTTGGAAAACCCCCGGCCCGACAGGTCCCCTTTGCATCTTCTGCTGCCCCCAGGCCCCGCGTTCACTTTTTCATCTTCTGTTGGCCCCCCCGGCACCCGACAAAAGGGGGTTAGTTTTGTAGGAAAAACCCCCGGGGAAACCCCCCCAGGTTTTTTACCAAAAATTTTTTCTGGGACCCCAAACCCCGACCGGGTCCTTCAGCAATCTTCACCCCCGGGCCCACCCAAAACCCCGGGTTCCCAAAAAATTTTGGGTTTGGGAAAACCCCGCCCCCGGCGGTCCATTTTTCATTTTGTCTGGAAAAACCCCCGCAGCCGGGACTTTTTTTAAAATTTTTTTTTACCCACAGGAAAACCCCCCAGGACATTCACATTTTTTTCGGCACCACAGACAAAACCCCCCCCCCCGGGCAAAGATTTTGGGTTTGGGCCCCCCCCGGACCAACCCGGTCCAATTTTGATTTTTTACACCCCGCCAACAGTGTCACTTTTTCCTCCTTTTATGGGGGCCAAGAACCGACAGGGGGGTTCAGCTTTTTTCTTTTTCGGGAACCCAGCCACAGACCGTTCCCCCAAAACCCGGGGGATACTGAACCCCCCGGGCCCCCCACAGGTATTCAAATCTTTTTTTGCCCCCCCAGAAAACCCCCAAAAAATTCCCCCCCGCATCTTTTGTTGGCCCACGACCCGACAAGTCCCCTTTTTAATTTTTTTTGGAAAACCCCCCGACCCAAAAGTGGAAAAACCGCAACATTTTTTTTGGGGCCCAAGGCACCCCCCAGGTTTACTTGGGTCTTCTGTCTGGGACCCCGGCCCAAACCAGCCCTTTGGGAATTTTTTTTCACCAAAAGGCAATAATTTTTCCCTTTTTTCTTCTGTCTGTCACCACAGGCACCAGCAGGGGTCACTTCCCCCCCTTTTTTTTTGTCGGGAACCCCAAAAAAAAACCCGGCACGTACTTCCGCTCTTCCCCCTTGGGCCCCCCCCCGGAAAACCCCCCCCCGTGGACTTCCAGTCTTTTTCTGTTAAAAAGGGCCGACCCCGGGGTCCCTTAGCATCTTCTGTTGGGCCCCAAAAGGAAAACCCCCCCGTGTCCCCTTCATCATCTTCCCGTCTGGACACCACAAAACACCCCCCCCGGTCACTTAAATTTTGTCTGGGAAAAAAAAAACCGAAGGGGAAAAACAGCCTCTTCTGTCTGACACCCCAACCCGACAGTGTCATTTTATTTCGTCTGGACAAAACCACCGACCCAGGTCCTTCAGCCTTTCCCGACCCAAACACCAAAAGCGTTTTCCCTTTTTTACTTCCCGTTGGACCCCACGACAAGACAGGTCCTTTTTAAAATTTTAAGTTGGCCCCCAAAACCCCCGGGGCCCCCTTCTATTTCTTGGGCCCCCCCCAGAAGTCCAAATTTCCCTTCCCCTTTCTTGGGGTTTTTTTCCAAACCCAAAGGAAAGGGGTTTTTTGCCCCTTTTTTTTTTCCAAAGAAACCCCCAAATTTTAATTTTGGTTTGGGGGTCCCCCCAGAAAGCTAAAAGGCACTTTCCTTTCCTTTTTTGGGAAAACAGAAAAGGGAAGTACCTTCCGTTTTGTGGGGCCAAAAAACCCGAAGTGACCCCTTTGGTTTTGTTGGCCCCAAAAGGGAAAAGGGGGGACCCCTTTGGGGCCCCCTTTTTAAGCGGGGGCCCAAAAGGGGGGCCCCCTTTGCTTTTGTCCCACCAAAAAAAGCTGGGGTTTTTTAAAACCCCCCGGTTTAACTGTGGGACCAGAAAAGAAGTGACTAAAAGCCTTTCTGTGGGGGGCCCCCCACCAAAATGCAAAAAACCTTATGGGGTTTTTGGCCCAAAAAAACCCGGGGGGTGCCTTGTCTTTTGTCCGGAAGAAAAGGGGGGCTTCGGGTTCTGTTTGGCCCCGACAAAAGGAAGGGCACTTCGTTTTTGGGTTGGGGCCCCCCAGGTTTGTTACCCTTTTTTTCTTTTGGTTTTCCCCCCGAAGACCCTGTACTCCCGGTTCTTTCCCGGGGAAAAAAAATAGAAGTGACCGCTTTTGGTTGGCCCCCGACAAAGGTTTTTTTTAATCCCCCTTTTTTTCCCTTTTTTTGTTGGGTTTTGGGATGTCCTTTAAAACCAAAAAACACCGTTTTGGGTCTGTGGTTTCCCCCCAGAAAAAGTGAAGGGGGCATGTTGTTTGTGGTTTCAGACCCCCCGGAAGTAAAAAACCCGTTGGTTTGTGGTGAAACCCCCCAAAAAGCAAAGAGCGTTTTTTTTTTGTCCCCCCAGAAGATGTGAAGTGAAAGTTGGTGTCTTTGGTTTCCACAGAAAATGCTGAAAAAAACGTGATGGTTTTAGGACCCGAAGATGTGAAGTGACACCCGGGCCTGGTGTCTGTGGTGCCCCGAAGATGCTTTAAATCCCCTGTCCCCCTGTCGTGGTTAAGGGTAAAAAAAGGGAAAATGACCCCCTTTTGGGTTGTGGTGTCCCCGGGAAAAAATTTCTAATTTTTCCGTTTTTGGGGTCTGTGGTGGGCCGACAGAAGGGGCTAAAAAAAACGCTGTCCCGGTGGGGCAGCCCGAAAAGTGAAGTTTCGCTGGGTGTCTGTGGTTTTTCCCGAAATCCGAAGTGATCCTTCAGGTGTCTTTTTGTGGGCGAAAAGGATTTCTGAAAAAACTGTTGGGGGTCGTGGGGAAGAAAGCTGAAAACGTGAAGGGGGGTTCTGTGGTTTTTTCCCCCAAAAAAACTGAAGTGACCCTGTCTGGTTTTTGGGGGGGCAGACAGGGGAAATGCTAAAGTTACGAGGGTGTTCTGTGGGGTTTTTGAAGAAGATGTTTAAGTGCCTGTCTGGGGGTTGTTGGGGGTCCGGGGGAAAAAAAATGCTGAAGGGGGGCGGTTGGTGTAATTTGGGGCCGACAGAAAAAGAAGGACCGTTGGTGTTGTGGTTTGAAACAGAAGATGCTGAAGTGACCCGTCTTTTTGGGGGAAAAAAGGGGTTGATCAGCGAAGTGCCTGAAAAAACCCGGGGTCTGTGGTGGGCCCCCCAGAAAAAGCTGAAGGGGAAAAATGTTTTGGGGTCGTGGGTGCAGCCCGAAAATGGGGGAAAAAACCTGGGGTTTTTTCTGTTGGGGGGCCGGGAAAAGGAAGTGCACTGTTTTGGGTTGTGGTTCCCCAAAAAAAAAAGATGAAGTAGAGAGTTGGTGCCCCTTTTTTTTTCAGGGCAGAAGTGCCCGAAGTGCACTGTTGGTGCGTGGTGTCCCAAAAAAGGGGGCCTGTGGGGGGTTTTTCCCCTTTATGGTGCTGTGGTGTAAGAAGAAATGTAAATGCCGTTGGGGGTTTTTGGGGTGGAAGAGCGTAAAGGGGGGGGCCCCCTGCGGGTGTCCCTCAAAAAATTTTGAAGTTTACAAGTCTGGTTTTTTGTGGTGTCCCCAAGTGTGAAGTGAACCCCCTTTGGTTTGGGGGGGGCCAAAAAAAAGGTTTTTGTGCCCTGTAGGGGCGGGTTTTTCCGCAAAAAAATGAAGTGCCCCCGTTGGTGTCGTGGTGTAGAAGGTGCTGAAGTGACTTTTTTGGGGATGTGGGGTCCAAACCCCCCAAAATTTGCATTTAACTGGGGTTGGTTTTTGGGGGGACCGCGGAAAATGGGTTAAGTGTTGGGGAAAAAGGGGGAGAAAACAGCTTTTTGTGTTTGGGTTTAGGAAAAACCAAAAAACCGGTGTTTTTTGGGGAAAAAAAAAAGGGTTTGGGGGGGTGTCCCCAGAAAAGCGAAAAACACTGTTTGGGGTTGTGGTTTTTGCCAGAGAGCCGGGAATTTCGGTGCTGGGGCCAAAAAAAGTCGCATGACATGTCGGGTTGTGGGTTTTGCCCGCAGGAAAGGGAAATTTTGGGGGGGGGTCCCGACACGAAAAAGGGGAAAAACCCGGGGTTGTTGTGTCCGACGAAAACAAAAACAGGGGCGTGGTTGGGAAATGTATGGTGACCGCCTTTCTTTTTGCAAAGAAAGTAAAAGGTTTCTTTTGGGGGTTTAGAAAAGTGTGAAGTGACCTGTCTGGGTCTGTTTGGGGCCCACCGAAGATGTTGCAGGGCCCCCTTGGGGAAAATTGGGGGTTCCCCCCGATGGGAAGTGCTGGTTTTTGGTTTTTAGGGTTTTCCCCCCAAAAAAAAGTGAAAATTTTTTGTGGTTGTTGTTTGTGGAGAAAAAAAGATTTAAAAAAGTGCCTGTTGGTTTGGGGGGGTCCCGACAGAAGGGGGGGGAAATTTACGTGCTGGGTCTGTGGGGGAGACGAAGATTTTTAAGTTTTTGGTTGGTTTTGTGGAATACCGAAGGTGGGAAAAAAAGGGGGCGTTGGGTTGTGGGGGGCCCGACGAAAGACGAAAAACCTGCTGGTGCTGTGGTGTCCCCAAAAGGGGCTGGGAAATTATGTTGGGGGCTTGGGGTTGGAAAAAGGGGGGAAGGGGGTTGGGGGGTGGGTTTTTAGACAGGGGAAAAAATGAAGTGGGGAAACCCCCCCCCCTTTTCCCCCGGTTTTCCCCCCCCAAAATTGCTTTAAGTGATACTGTCTGGTTGTCCCCCGGTGGTTCCGAAAAAAAAAGCGAAAAACCTCTTTTTTTGGGGAAAAAAAAGGAAAGGTTTTTAGAAACAAAGATGTGAAGTGAAAACCCTTAAGGGGTCTGTGGTGTTCCCCCCCAAAAAATGTAAAAAACCTTTGGTGTTTGGGGGTGTCCAACAGAAGTTCTTTAAGGAAATGGTTTTGGGGTTGTGGTGGGGGAGGGGAAAAATGCTAAAAGTGAACCTTTTTTGGGTTGTGGGGGCCCCAGAAGATTGAAGTGTACTTTATTTTGGGGTTTGGGGTAGCAGCAGAAAATTTTGGGTTTTTTTTTGTCCTGGGTCCCCCCGGTAGTGAATTTACCCGTTTTGTTTTGGGGTCCCCCCCAGAAGGTGTAAAAAGGGCCCGTTGGGCTGTGGTTTCCCGACCCCCAAAATTTTTGGGGAAGGGGGCCTGTCTGGTGTCTTGGGGGTCCAGACAGAAGATGCAAAGTGACCCTGCTGGTGTTGGGGGGGTGGGGGGGCAGAAAGTTCAGAAAGGGGCCCCCTCGGGGGGTTTGGTGTCCCACAGAAAGGGGGGGCCTAAAATGGCATGGGGTTTGGGGTCTGTGGTTTTTAGACAGGAAAAAACTGAAGGGGGCGCTGTCTGGGGTTTTTTACGAAATGTGAATGGGAAAACCCCCTTGGTGTTGTTGGGGTTTTTGGGCAGAAAAAAAGCAAAGGGCAACCGTCGGTGCTGTGGTGACCGACAGAAGTGCTTGAAGGGGGCCCTGGTGGTGTCGTGGTGGGGCCAGAAGGAAAAGCCCCAAAAAAAATGCCTGGTTTTTCCCGGGGGGGACGAAAATGAAGTGACCCCGGGGGGGTGGGCCCCCCGGGGAAAGAAGATGGGTAAAGTGCCCCCCTCTGGTGTCTTTGGGTCCCGGAAAAAAAAGCTGAAGTGCGTGTCTTGGTTTTTTTTGTGGTTGGGCTTTCCAGACGAAAAAAAGGGGTGCACTGTTGGTTGTTTGGTGTCCCCCCAGAAAATGCTTTAAATTGGGCCGTTGGTGTCCCCGGGTGTTCGACAAAAAGGGGGGTTTGCCTTTAAAAATTGTTGGGGGGTTTTTTTGGGTGCCCCCAAAAGGGGAAGATTTTTTTAAAAAACCTGTTTGGGGTCGTGGTGTCCAGAAAGAAGATGCTGAAGTGACCAGTCTGGTGTCGGTTTTCCAGAAGAAGTGCTGAAGAGAAGCTGTTGGGGTTCCCGGGGGTTTGGGGAAAAAAAAACTGAAGGGGCCCCCCTTGGTTGGGGGGTGGTGGCAGACAGAAAAGATAAAAATGAGCTGTTTTGGGGGCTGGGGGGGGCAGACGAAGTCTGAATTGGTTATTTTCGGTGTCCCCGTGGTGGCCGCAAAAAAGCTGAAGTGACCCGTTGGTGCCCCCTTTGGGGGGCCCCCCAGAAGATTGGGGGGAAAAAACACGTCGGGGGCCTTTTTGGGGTGCCCCCCCCGAAATTTTTTTAAGTGAAACCTTTTTTGGGGGACAAAAAAAACCCCCCTTGGTGTCCCAAAAAAAGATGCTAAAGGAAAAAAAAATTGGGGCCCGTGGTGCCCCCCCGAAGATGAAAAATGACACTGTCTGGTGGTTTTTGGTGGGACAGAAGTTTTTTTTAAGTCCATGGGGTTTGGGGGTTTTTGGTTCCCGAAGAAAGAAGGGGGGGGGTTTACGGCCCCCTGCTTTTGGGGGCCCCCCGAAGATCCCGAAAAAGGGCCCCCCGGGGTTTTTGGGTGTGGGGAGAAAATCGGAAAAACCCTGTCTGGTGTTGGGGGTGCCGCAAAAGGGGGGGTTTTTTGACACTTTTGGTTTTCTGTGGGGGGGGCCAAAAAAAGTTTTTAAGTGCCCGTCTGGTGCCCCCGGTTTCCCCCCCCCAAAAATTTTTAAGTGACACTTGTTGGGTTTTTGGGGGGGCCCTTTTGGGGGGGTTGCAGACAGAAGAAGCTGAAGTGACAATGTTGGTGCCCCGTGGTTTTTCCCCCACCGAAGATGGGGAAAAACCCCCCGCCCGGGGTCCCGTGGGGTCCAGGCAAAAAGATGTGAAGTGAGTTTTTGGGGGTTTTTGGGTGCTCCGAAAAAGCTAAAAAAAGGGGCCCTTGGTTTTCCCCCGGTTTTCCCCCCGAAGATGCTGAAGTTTACCTGCCCCCGGGTTTGGTGTCCCCCCAGGGAAAAAAATTGGGGTGGGCCCGGTTTTTGGGGTGGTGTCCCCCGAAGATGCCAAAATTTTTACTGTTGGTTTTTTGTGGTGTCCAGACGAAGAAGCTTAAGTGCCTGTCTGGTGTCTGTGGGCCAAAAGAAATGCTAAGGAACAGGGGTTTTTTCTGTGGTTTCGCAGAGTGCTGAAACGTAGGGGAAAGAAAAATGGTTTTGTTTGGGGTTTTTGCCAAAAAAAAGTTAAATTTCCCACCGAGACATAAGGTGTTGTGGTGTTTTTGGGCCAAAAAAAAAAAACGTGAAGGGGCCCCCCTGTGGGTGCAGACGAAAAAGGAAAAAACACGCTTGGGTCTGTGGTTGGCAGGGCCCCGAAAAAACTGAAGTGCCTGTCTGTTTTTGGGGGGGTCCGAAAAAAAAAAGCTGAAGTGACATGGGGGGGTGTTGTGGTTTTTCCGACGAAGATCAAAGTGACCTGACTGGTGTCCCGACAGAAAGCTGAAGTGAACCCCGCCCCGGTGTTGTGGTGTCCAGACGAAGAAGCTGAAAAACATGCTGGTGCTGTGGGTCCCCCCTAAAGTTTTTGGGGAAAAAGGGGGGCCCCGTTTTTGGGGGCTGGGGGGGTCCAGAAGAAATGCTGAAATTTTTGCTGTTTGGGGGGCTGTGGTGTACGAAGAAGATGGGAAAAATGACGCTGTCTTGGGGGTTTTTTTGGGGGGCAGCAGAAGAGATGAAGGACGTGTTGGGTTTTTGGGGTTCAGAAGAAGATTTTTTTAAGTGACGCTGTCGGGGGTTGGGTGTCCAGAAAGAAGATTTAAATTTAATGTTTTGGGGCCCCCGGTTTTTCCCCCCCCCCCGGGAAAATGAAGTGACGCTGTCTTGGGTCTGTGGTGTCCCCCCGGGGAAAAAAAGGGGAAATGACGCTG
>JAMYXO010001249.1:0-31656 GCA_033310375.1 Conus canariensis
TTTATTACAGATTATTTATTACAGATTGCTCATTATAGATTGTTTATAATAAATTGTTTATAATAAAAAGAATGTCTCGAGGGCCAGAATCAAAAGCAGAGTTAGCTCCTAAATGCGTTGCAGTAGAGATAAAAGATCTAGCAGATACAACGGACTTTGATCTAATAGGAGTGGCAGGAAATGTTTATGGATTTGAGTACACAGACGATGGCGTTTACAAACGAATAGAAATTGAAGATAAAAAACGACAGCAATATCCTACCCTGGAAGAGATAAGAAATCTAAGAGCAAACGATTTTGGCAAACACGAATACAAACTTCATAAACGAGAGAATGCTTGGGCGTTGCTTCCTGACATTAACTGGGATTTAAAGTTTGAACTACGAAGCCCCTATGTATACTTTGATAAGAAATACAATTTTAGAAAAGCTTTAAATGAAGGACGCCTTCTTGCTAGCCTAGTCCCAGGAACACAACAGAAAAAGCAGATTGAAATAACTAAGCAGGGCTCTGAATATATGCTGCGGAGAAAGAAGTCCTTAGCTGAAGTGGGGGGCGACACCGTCGGCTTAGAATTTAACCCAAAACTAGAATCACTGCCTAGAAAAATGACGATGCTTTTTCGCTTATTTATTACTCCAAGGGAGGCTGATCCTAGTTTGCCAGAGCACACGTTAATCAGAGCGTACAAATAAAGTCTGAAAACTTGGGTGGCCCTCTTAGGCTTGTTATTGTTATTACTAAAAACGGGGATGAAATAAACACTTCTGTATCTTCTGACAAAGTTACTGTGATGGTTGACAAAGACAAACTAACAGTACTCGATTTTATTTTCATTAAGTATGTTGATTTTATTGCGTTTTACTCTGTTGATGAAGTGCTGCCAGAAGGGTTAATAAGAAGATATGTACAAGATTAAAAAAAAAAATCTTGTTTTAAAATGGAAGACGGCCAGCAGTTTAGATTAAAGCACATGACTGAGCTTGAAGAAGAAATAGAAAGTGACTTAAATAAGTATAGGGTTACTAGAAAGAAATATGCTAAAGCTTTAAATGTCCTTTCTTATATAATCACCGGCTCATCGGTTGTATCCAGCTTAAGCACTGGGTCTAGTGTTGCTCTTTTAGCTACTGGAGTTGGGACAACCGATATCCATAGCTTTTGGGAGTGTTGGTTTAGGGCTAGGTGCCGTGTCCACGATGTAAGTGCTGTTTTAAAGAAGCTAACGCCCAAATTACAAAAGCACACTGCCATTGTAGCCCTAGCAACAGCAAAACTTCATTCATTAAGGCTGATTATAAGCAATACATTACTGGATGGAAAAGTAACAGACGAAGAATTTAAACGAGCCATGGCTGACGGTGATGATTACAGACGCCAAAAGATCGACCTCCAAAAGAAATGGAGAAAGACTTTTACTTCGCAGCAGGTAGACGCTGAGGCAATCAGAAAGAACATTGCAAAGCAGAACCCTGCAAACCCAAAAACGAGCCTGATTTAATTATTGTATTACTTATATATTCGATCTTAAAAATGACGACCAAAGTAGTTACAGAGCTTAAAAATATATGCTGCGCCCTAGAGTTAATGATGGAGCGGGGGCTAATGAAGAAGAGTTAAGAAACAAGTTTGACGAATTAATTACGGATCTTTTTGAGCACGCAGATATTCGTGAAAGTGTAACCAACGTAATCAGTAAAATGCCAGATTCTTGGCCCAACCCAGTTATAAAGTGTATTGCAATTTTAGTTAATATTATGGCTCCTGATGACGTTGAATTGTCTATTTTTACTAACTCTGAAGGAGCAGCTATTCAATTTAACTAAATTTTAGTATTTATTTTTTGTATTACCCCAAATTAGTAAATATTAGCTAAATTTTAGTATTTTTTTTTGTATTACCTATATATTGGCCTTAAAAAATGACGGCCACAAAGGCGTTGGATGTCAAACCGGTGGGCAATATATTTAGTGAATTAGTCATGGACATTATTAACCCCTCAAACGTTCAAGAAAGCGTAACACATGCTATTTCTAAAATCCCAGGGTCTCTTCAAATTGACCCGCCAGTAAAAGTGCTGTTGGCCATTCTGATTGAATATATAACCCCCGATGATAGTAGTATACTAGTCTGGGTTTCAACTAGACAGAAAGAAGTAATCAGCTATCACGACTTTAATTCTGACTGGGCCGATTACATGCTTACACAGTTTAATCATGCGAGTGAAGAAGCGAAATTGCGCGGCTCCGGCTGGTCTGAAGGAACGGCCCTTGAAATCAGATTAAGACAAGCCAAATACTCTCCTATAGTCGGCAATTCTTACCTTCCTCTCCCAAGAGAGTTAGAGTTAAAACGAGCAGTCTTAAATATACATAATTCAGACAACTTATGTTTCATGTGGTGTATTTTGGCGCATTTACATCCTGTTAAAAATCATGCAAACAGAGTTTCTAATTATAGGCAGTATATAAATGAGCTGAACTTAAATAACATAACCTTTCCAGTGAGTATAGAAAGTATATCTCAGTTTGAAGAGCAAAACAAACCAATAACCGTAAGCGTATACACATGGTCTGTAGCAGACAATCTAGTCCCTCTAAGGATTTCTCCCGAAGCCCCTACTTTAGGCGAATCACTTGAGAATCATGTAGACATGATTCTGTTTGCAGACGGTTCCAAGAGCCATTATGTATTAATCAGATCAATTAGCAGACTTCTGGCTTATACGTCAAAGCACGAATCTAAACAGGAGCTTTGTAGAAGGTGTTTAGTCAGAATCCCATCTATAGAGGCAGCTGCTGAACATAAGAAACATTGTAAAAGTTTTGTAGACTGTAAAATCGAACTTCTTACGCCCCCACCAGGGTCTAAAGTTGGTTTTAAGAATGTACACAAAATGCAGATGAGGCCATACGTAGTCTATGCTGACTTTGAAGCGATTTTGCCACAGTACTACAGCCCTCAACAAGAACAAAAAACAACCCTATTATCCCGTCATCAGATCTGTTCTTATGCATTTGTTATTGTTAGGTCAGATGGCGGACACACACAGCCGGAGATTTACAGAGGCCCCAACGCAGCCGATCGATTTTTACAACACATGAAACAACTTCGCAATCAATTCTCTAATCAGCTGAACCTTTCAGACATTAAGATGTCCCCCGAAGATGAAGAACGTTATAAATCAGCCACACACTGTTGGATATGTGGCTCGGAGCTATCACATAATAGTAAAGACGCGACAGCGGCGGAGGCAAACTCAACAGTGAGAGACCATGATCACATTACTGGAAAATTCAGAGGGGCGGCGCACAACAGTTGTAATCTTCAACTCAAGGTTGACCCCGAAAAATGGAAACTGCCTATCTTCTGTCATAACCTACGAGGCTACGATTCTCACTTTATCATGCAAGCAATAACTTCTGATTGTAAGAGAGTTAGCTGTATTGCACAATCATCAGAAAAGTACATGACCTTTACTGTAGACTGTTTATCCTTCTATGACTCTGCCCAACATCTGATGGGGAGTTTAAGTAAGTTAGCAGAATCTCTACAAGACTGTCCAATCACTAAAAAATATTTCGACCCATCTTTAGTCCGTAAAGGCGTCTATCCTTATGAATACATGGACTCGTGGGAGAGGTTTGACGAGCCGGCGCTGCCACATAAAGACGATTTTTACAGCCGTCTTAGAGGCGGAAGCATATCTGACGCCGACTATGAATACGCGCAGAAAGCCTGGACAGAATTGTACTGCAAAACGATGGGCGACTATCACGATCAGTACTTATTAGCTGACGTGTGTTTATTAGCTGACGTCTTTCAGAATTACAGAGCTACTTGCATGAAACATTACGGTCTAGATTCATCACAGTACATCTCTGCCCCGGGCCTCTCTTGGGATGCATTCCTGAAGTCTACAAACATTGAGATTGACTTAATCTCGGATCTGGATACACTTCAGATGATTGAAGACGGGCTGAGGGGAGGCATTAGCATGGCCTGTCATCCTTACCGCAGAGCCAACAACAAGTATTTAGACGATTATGATCCAACTAAACCATCCAACTATCTGATGTACTTAGACGCCAACAATCTGTATGGGTGGGCCATGAGCCAGGCACTTCCATTAAGAAACTTTAAAATGATAAGCGGGCCTCATGATGTTACTGCCGTGTTGAGTATGCTATCACAGCTTACACCCGATAATCCAATAGGACTAATCTTAGAGGTAGACTTAGATTATCCCGCAGAGTTGCATGACCTTCATAATGATTATCCTCTAGCAGCAGAAAGATTAAAGATGAGTCCCACAGAACCGCCTAAACTCGTGCCTAATCTTCGACACAAGAGAAAGTACGTTTGCCATTACAGGCTGTTACAATTTTACTTAAGACACGGATTAAAGCTGACAGCTGTTCACAGAATAATTACCTGTGAACAAGAGCCTTTCATGAGCCCATACATCATGAAGAACACTGATCTTAGGACTGCGGCCACTGACGCTTCAGAAAAAGACTTCTTTAAGCTGATGAACAACAGCTGTTTTGGCAAGACGATGGAGAACGTACACAACCGTAAAGATGTAAGATTAGTTACAAAAGAAAAACAAGCAATTAAGCTGGTCTCTAAACCTAACTACCAAGACTTTAGACGGTTTAGCGATAGCCTGGTTGGCGTTATGATGAAGAAACAGAATGTGAAGTTGGACAAGCCGGTGTTTATCGGGTTTGCCGTGCTAGAGCTGTCAAAGTTATTAATGCTTGAATTTCTATACGACTACTTTAAGCCGCTATACCCAGAATCAAATGTCGTTTACACAGACACTGATAGTTTTATTCTGGACATCCCAACTGAAGACTTCTATAAGGACTTAGAGGCGGAGGTAGCTAAAGGGCTGACGGATGGTACGACACATGCGACTACCCAAAAGATTCGCCTTTACATTCAACCGTGAACAAGAAAGTGATTGGAAAGATGAAGGATGAACTTAATGGGACGATTATACTAGAATATGTTGGCTTACGGGCAAAGATGTATAGTATTGCTACCCAGACTTCTGTAATGAAGAAAGCTAAGGGTGTAAGTAAAGAAGTTGTCAAAAAAGAAATAAGTCACGACAACTACAAGCAGGCTCTCTTTGAACGCAAAGTATTTTATCACACAAATGTTAATCTGCGCTCTACTCTTCATCAAGTAAACACAACTGCTGTTAATAAGAAGTCACTAGACTCTAACAATAGCAAGCGAACTTCCGTTAACCCCGAGTTTTCATACGCTATAGACCACTGGAGAATCGACTTGGCCGACTTAAATTAAGATCTTAACTAGTACTTAACTATACTTAACTAGTACTTTACTTAAGAACTTAACTAGTACTTAACTAGTACTTAACATGACTTGCACTTAACTTGCACTTAACTTGTTATAACTGACTTAACCAGTACTTAGCTTGTACTTAGCCAGTACTTAGCTTGTACTTAACCAGTACTTAACAACACATTAAAAAAACTAATTTATTAAAAATGGGTCTACAGCAGGAGGTTGTACTTTTTTTGCAGAAGCTGGTTCCTTTACTGTTTTTGTGGGGGTTTGTGACTTTGTTGCTAAGTACGGCTTTAGGCGCTTGTATGCCAAAAGCCCTCCACCAACAACAATACTCCCCAGTACATAATAATACATCTTATAGTTTGATTGTGTTGTTGTTGGCGGCGGCGCTGGTGCTGATGTTGTATTACTATCTAATAATTTTTGTTTTGCTGCTTGGTTTGCTTTTTGCAGTCTGTTCCATTCAGCTAGTTTACGACCGGCCTCAACACGGCCAGAATTTTTAGACTTAGTAACACTACTCACTTGCGGGACACTCACTTGCGGGACACTCAGTTGTGGGACACTCGCCTGTAAATTCACTTGCGGGACACTCACTTGCGGGACACTCAGTTTGTGAGTCTTCTCCTGCTCGCTCATTTTTTTTAGTGCGATTAAAATTAATATGATTGAAATTAATATGATTGAAAGTAATTAATCCCATGATGAATGGACATAGCAACGTCCCAAATCTATAATACATGTCACATGCAAGAGATTCTAGAGACTTGGTTAAAACCGGATCTTGTGTTAAGTCATATTTTAAATCTTCTTCTGAATCAATCGGCGCTATCTTGCCTACTAACTTAGCATATTAACTAATTATTGCTCCCCCCCCCCCCCCCCCCCCCCCCCCCGATCTAACCAATTTTGATCCTAGCTGTGCCTCGTACCTGGCGTAATACTTCTCAACGTCTGATGTAGACAATTGCTGAATCTGTTCAATACTTAGTTCAACGCCTAGATACTGCCTGGTTTTTCCACATGCAGCCAGCGAGTATAATCTTTCTTTATGACAGAGGTCTGCCGCCTCCTCACACTTTAATAGCTCGTCGCAATCCATTTTTTAAACTCTTTTTAAAAACAATAAAAATAATAAAACCATGAGTTTAACGTTGGTTAATTATGCAGTGCCCATTGTCGGTGTTATAGTTTATTCAACCCTAGCAAAATGTTTGTTAAGAATAAAGCCGTCCAACATGGGAAAGATAGAAGATTCGCCGAAACTAGTTACAACCTTATTTTTAGCTCTGGCAACAAAAGATTATCTGATTAAAAAGCACATAGACAGTCTTTCATATTATGATTATTTTAATTATTTTTTTAGTTAATAAAAAATATGAGCACTGCAAAGATCATCAATACTATTTACCACTCTGCTGTAATCGGCGGTCTTAGTATAGGATATAGCATGTTAGCAAAAAACATGTTTAAGATGAGGCCGGCTGATCTAGGAAGGTTAGACATTGAGGATGTTGTTAAGGTTATAGCTGTAATAACGGCGGGGATTGCCTCAAAAGACTTTCTTGTTGCACAGGGGATTATCCCAGAAAACATCAATGCATAGAAAGATTGATTTATAAAATATTCATTCTAAAAAATATTGATTTATAAAAAAGATTCATTCATTTATAAAAAGATGTCCGGATTAGTTCTGATGGTGGGAGGAGCTATTGTTAATGCGTTGGCTTTCTCCGGCAGCAATTATATGTTTAGTAAATTGCGGTCTGATGAAGAGAGAGAACGCCATAACAAAGCAATGGAAGATTTAGCTAAGGCAAGAGACGCTTACGAGAAAAGGAGGATTGCTCACTTAGACTTTATTAATAAAAAGTTAAGAGAACAGGGACATGCAGAGCACACATTTACAGACGTTGATGAAGCAATGAATGAATATTACTTAGTGACAGGAAAGAAGTTTCTAACATCGTCGCCGCCAGAGCTGTCTGACTTTTATGAACCGTCTGAGGATCAGAAAATGGTAGAAATAGGCTTTATTATAGGCGCTATGGGAGCAATCTTTCTTCTTGCATATTCAATCTAAAAAACATTGTTAAAAATGTAATAAAAACAGTCCCTTCTTATGGACGATACAAAGTACAAAATATATTATTCACCTGGAGGGTATTGGAAAGGAAAGGCTGCTATTGATAAACTGAGTAAAGCTGCTAGGGTGTCTGAATCAGAAGCGAAAGACTGGCTTTCAAAACAAGCGATCTGGCAAATATATCTGCCTGCCCCAAAAAGAATAATAAGGCCTCGATTTGTTAACTCAGTTCCTAATGACACCCACCAGATGGACTTGTTGTATCTTCCACATGACAAAGTTAGAAGAAAAAAGTTTAAGTATGCTCTTACGGTTGTTGACATGGCTTCAAGGTATAAAGATGCTGAGCCTTTAACGGATAAAAGCTCAACTGCTGTGGCTGTGGCTTTACAACAAATATACATGCGAGGTCCATTAAGGTATCCTAGGTTGATCCAGGTTGATGATGGGAAAGAGTTTAAAGGAGCTGTAAACCAACTGTTTTTAAGACATCGGGTTACAGTCAAGAGAGGGATCCCAGGCAACCATCGCTCCCAGGCCCTAGTAGAAAACTTTAATAAGAATCTAGCTGAGCGTCTGTTTACCTATCAATACCACAGAGACCTTATGGACAAAACACGCAACACAGAATGGGTTAGGAGATTGCCAGCAGTCTTACGCGCCATGAACAATGAAGAATTTAAAGCAACGGGTCTTAAGCCAGTAAGCGCGATCAAATTGAAAAAAATAAGTATTACTGAAGATGCGCGGGGCAATCAGAAACTCTTGCCGTTTGGACTAAAAGTAAGATACTTGTATGCTCCTGGAGAGGCAGAAGGTGATGTTAGAATTAGAGCCACAGACCCCATATGGAGCGTAGACGTATATGAAGTTGAAAGAATTATGAAAACAACCCCTCCCGTATATTATTTAAGAGAAACTCTTTCTTCCAAAAAACCCGCCCCTAAAAGATCGTTTGTTCGCGAAGAGTTGCAAGTTGTTCAGCCAAACACAGTGCCTGTTAGTTAATCAGAGAGAAAGTTTAAATGTGCGGTTCTAGAGCAGGAAAATTATTTCGCCCGGAAATCCCACTTTTCGCGCAATTAGATTTGTTTAACCAAAAAATAGCTAAAAGGGGGATTTCCGGGCGATTAGATTTGTTTAATTTTGTAGGTTTTTAGCTATTTTTTTGGTTAAGAAAATTTGATTATGTGAAAAGGGGGGTTTGCGGGCGAAATAAGATTGCTGGCCAAAACCGGCGTCTAATCTTTCTCTCACATTCTTATGAATCTTGACTTTACCTTCTAAAGCACAAAAGTACTAAAATACAGAATGTCCTATTTGAAGATTCATAAGCGAACCTGCTTTAATAAGAGCCATAGATTATATTTCAGTCCTCTTAAGCTTTCTTTTTTTATTCTTTCTTTCTTTCTGTCTTTTTGAATAGCATTATTCAAGTAATTCAAATATTTTTGCCTCAAAAAAGCGTCTTAGCTTTTTCTGTTTAATTCTGGTTTTCAACTTGAAAGAAAAATCTTAACTGAGGCAGGAAGCGGTAGAAAACAATTACAAAACACGTACAGTAACTCTTGCTCCGTTATGAACTAAATCCACGCCCATCACTTGCAAGGGAAATAATTACAAAAGAAATCAAGTTGTAGGCTCCAACCAACAGACCAGGAGACAGACACACATGCATTCATACGCGAACGCACACAGCGTGCATGCACGTGTTCAGAATGGTGGGGGGGGGGGGGGGGGGGTCGGGGAAGCAGAGTACTCTGCATTATCTTCACCTTCCCACAAAAAAGCGATCGAACACACACGCGCGCACACACACACACACACACACACACACACACACACACTCTCTCTCTCTCTCTCTCTCCTCTCTCTCTCCTCTCTCTCTCTCTCCTCACAGAGAGAAAAAATCTAACACAGAGAAAAATCTGCGTTGCCGCCGGTACGGGCGAGAGCTTGAGGTTGACCTGTTCCCATTGGACCGATGTGTTATTTCTATGACAAAGTAGTCGTCCTCCTCCCGTGGGAAAAAGAAAACTCGGGGAGAAACCAGCGGAACAAGATCTACGCAGCTTAGTGTAGTCTGCAAGTTAGGCCAGACGAGATCGACTGGAGGCGAGTGCAGCACACTGTTGTTGCCCACGAGGAGAACAAACAAACAAGCAAGCAACCAAAAACATTCTCTTGTTGAGCTTCTTCTTCTTCTTCTTGAAAAACCTTCAGTTTTTCTTTGTCCATCTTTTATAATTTTTCCTATACTTTACTGTTCAAAAATTCAGTTCATGTCTTTGTATCCTTTTTGTAGTTGTTTTGTCGTATAATTATTTCTCCCTTTCTTTCTTTCTTTCTTTCTTTCTTTTCTTTCTTTCTTTATTTTGTTGTTGTTGTTATTGTTGTTTTGTTTGTTTTGTTTTGTTTCTTTTGTTTGAAAACTTGCTCGTGTCCGTCTTTCACAACTGTTGTACTTCATTGACCATTTGTATGTTTATTCTCATGTTGTCTATTTTTCTCTTCTTTGAAAACATGCTCATCGTATCTATTCCTTCTGTACTTTTCTTCTTGTTGTTGTTACTGAAAATTTCTGTGTTTGTCTTTGGCAACCTCGACCCAGCAGACCTGGAGACAGCAGCTTCAGACCGGGTCAGCTGGCGGTCCACCATCAAGGCCGGCATCAAGCAAGCAGAGCAGAGCAGAGGAGAGAGGCCCAGTGGGAAGAACGGAGGCGCCGCAGATGGGCAAAGAGAGGCGTCGGCACCCGCAGACACTAATGACGGAGACTTCACCTGCAGCAACTGCAACAGAGCCTGCCGCTCGAGGATCAGGCTCTTCAGCCACAGCAGGCGCTGCAACTCCACAACTGACTGATCCATGGCGCAACACCATTGTCTCTCCAGACAGATGGATAGTAACTTTGTGTCATTTGTGCTTTGTTTTGGTGTGCAATTCTTTCATTTTTGTTTGTTGATGTCTGCCCTTCTTTCTACCTATCGATCTTTCCTTCTTTCTTTCTATCTTCCAGTCTTCTGTACTCCCTTTCTTTCATTCTATCTTTCTTCCTCTGTGTGTGAGTGTGTGTGTGTGTGTGTGTGTGTGTGTGTGTGTGTGTGTGTGTGTGTGTGTGTGTGTGAGTGAGTGAGTGTGTGTGTGTGTGTGTGTGTGTGTGTGTGTGGTGTGTGTGTGTGTGTGTGTGTTTGCAGGTGCGTATATGTATGAGTGTGTGTGTCATCAGCAACACAGTGAGGCAGACCAAACAGGCCTGGTGAGGCAGGAACTGACACAAGTTGGTGCTTTCTGTGTAGCTTCCGTGTTGTCTGCTTTGCCGTCCGTTCAAAGCAGTCCAACATATTCATAGACTATGGACGACAACTTCAGAACCCAAGGTATAATATGAAGCATGTCACACTGGATAATGTTGTCGCTGTATGACATTGTTTAATCGGAGAATGAATCCACTGTGAATGAGTTTGTGTCCTATTTTTCTCTATTGCGATGAGGAACACCAAACAGCATGAACTCTTTTTGTCATGACTGAACAGTAGGCGTTTCAGTCTGTTCACACCTGTAGATGTGATTCTCCAAGACTGTATCTGAGCGGAGAACTTGGTCTTTGAAAAGGAGTACCAAACACATTTGGCTTTCCTCCTCGCCTGGCTGTCGACATGAGTTTTGGACACGATTTTCGATGGAAAAATACTCTGTGAAATGGACCAATAATGTCTATACATTTTCAGTTGTATTTATCATAGACATGGAGTCATCAACAACATGTCGATCGGGAAGTCTGAATTTCGTAGAGTGACAATTAGCGCACAACTCCGACAATGACACAAAGTGGAACGAAGAAGACGACTGTTCCAGACAGGTCGGCATCGTCAGTCATGTCGTAGAGTCGCAAACTTGTACGGAAAAGATCGTAGGCATGCGATCCACGAAATGACAGCTTACGCAATTGACTTGGAATGAACGTTTTCGGATTCGACAGTTTTTTTCACAAACTTTTGGCAAATCAAGAAGTAGTCCAGGTTTGGTCGGCGGAAGATGAAAAATGGCGCCAAAATTGATTGTGCGAGAAACAGTTTAGGGAAAATATGGGCTTTTTGGTCCAAGGTATAAAAATACATTCATTGTTGCGATTTTAGCGATGTATATATAGTAACGATATAGGTTCCGAGGCACTGACATGTTAAAGAGTTGACACGAAATAATCCACATTCATCAATCAAGGGAGGTAAGGGGGAAGGTAACTCCTAAATAAACCATTTCAACTGGCGGATGATCGATGAAAAATGACGCCAAAATCGATCGTGCAAAATGCCAGTTTAGAAAATATAGGCTTTTCGGTCCAGCACAGTCATAAAGAATCAAATACATTCCTTTGTGTGACTTCAGCGTAATAATGTTATAGGTTCTGGGGCATTCCCATTTGAAGGAGTTGACACGAACTAATCCAAGGTTGATCAATCAGTTGTTCCTGTTGATATTAGTTCTCTCTGAAACACATTGCTCTCTGTGGATTTGTTGTGGCTAAGGCTGTGTTCGGATGTTTTTTGTGTATGGGAGAGCGTCATTAATGAGCAGCGTGGCGAAAATGCACAGAACAATGACACGTAACAATAGCAACAGCAACCATCACAGTAACGATATCAGTCACCACCACAAGATAAAGGTTCAATGGAACTAAATCATTCCTCTTTTAGACCCCCCCCCCCTTCCAGCTCCCCTCTTCATATTTATTGTCCATACTCATTCACTCTGATTCAATACAATCGGCTTATGTTCACTCCATTTGTAGACCTTTTCGTGCGTTTCTGTCGTGCGCACAAAGTGAATCGATGTTGAGAAAAACAAGGAAAGAAACCTTGGAAAAAAAAAAAAAAGAAAAGCAAAGGGCAGTAATTCTTGCAAGAAAACAAAGGGCAATAATTCGGTTGGGGTTGATCAGGAATATCTTCATTGGAATCGCTCTTTGTGGGATTGAATCAGCCTTTTCTTTCAAAACAATAAAAGGACTATGCCGCCCAACGAACAAAACAAACAAATGACATGACAAAACGCGACGCGTACGAAGAAGCACAGTAACTTTGGCCCCATCATGATGAAAAAAAAAAGTGAGTGAGTGCTCGTTTTTCGTGTTGAATGGTCCCAAATGGTGTTTCATGTTGCCTGAGGAACAAGACACAAGAGGTCTGGAAAGGCGTCGTGTTTGTCTTGTCATTGATTTGTCCGGCGGCGTAGTCATTTCTCTTGGAGCTAGGTTTCTATTTCCGCCTGCAGTCCCTCCCCGACTCCTTCCCTCCCTGCCCCGCCCCTGCATGATGGTATGACAGTAGTGACGTCAGTGTGAGCACAACGCCTGTGCTGGCTCCTGATCCCCTTTACAGTTGGAGGTGGAGAAGGCATTGGGGGTACAGGCCGTGACCTGTGCAATGACCCTCTGCTACACAGGATTTTCTCTGACAGTTGATTGTACTGGGCTCCAGACTGATGTGGTCTGGCAGTATCAGATGTTATTTGGGCAGAGGTGGGACGCATCCACATCTAGGGGTGGGAATGCACCCTGTCCCCGAAACAGTACACAGCTCAGTCTATGCACGGTACACCTAACGTATCCGTTTGGCCCAGGAGTTCCATTGAATAACCAACATACTCCGTTTTCTGCAATGGTGTAGCCTGGGATTGAACAGACGGCGTATAAGCGTATCCATTTTGAGTTGGAAGGTTGCCATGCAACATTGTGTGTTGCGTGCGTAGTGCGTGCGTGGTGTGTGTGTGTGTGTGTGTGTTGTGTGTGTGTGTGTGTGTGTGGTGTGCGTGTTTGATTCGGATATCCATCGCAGACAGACCAAAATTCAACAAATATAAACTTTTAACTCTTTCGATTTAGAAATTCTAATTTATTCCCTTGGCGGTATAAGCCAATGTTTTTGATAGATGTCTTTTTCGCGCAATCAGCGAATTACAAATAAACAAAGAAAACTTTTCTATTCAACATGCTGACCATTCAGACAAGGGAAGTAATTCCATTCTTTGGCGGAATAAACTAATATTTCTAACCGTGAACTGACTTCAATGGATTCATTTTGCGCCCAGTAGTTACAAGAAGAGAAGTGACAGATTGCTTGTTCTTCGTTCGAATTGTCCCAAATGTTGGTTAATCTTGCCTGAAGAAGAAGGCCAAAGAAGTCTCGAAAACGCTTCGTGTTTGTTTTGTCATTTGTTTTCTCCCCCCCCCCCCCCCCCACCCCCCCCCCCCCCCCCCACACACACACCTTTTTTTCTAACTAATGGTTGGTGTTGATCTCACAGGAATGCATGATCATTCAGAGAATTTATTAGAAATGAAATCACTTTCTATTGGAAAAAAAAGTTGACCATTTTCAGACAGGGGAAATAATTTTATTGATTCAGAACTTCTAATTCCTTCCCTTGCTGTATATATAGTGTATCTACGCGTGAACTGCATTAAAGGGAGGAGGATATAGATTCTTGCCAGTACCTTTTTTTTTTTTTTTTTCAATTTCTTGTTGTTGCTATTTTGCTGTCTTTAAATCACACTGTGGAAGAGAGACCCGCAGATATGAGTTCGGTCACGGAAAGGGAAATAACTACAAAAGAATTAGAGTTGTATACTCCGACATACGAACAGGTACAGATATATGCAGCTACAGACGCACGCATGTATGCACGTGCCCGCGCGCTTGCGCGCTTGCGCGCGCGCGCGCACACACACACACACACACACACCACACGCACGACACACACACACACACACACACACACACACACACACACACACACACACAAAATGGCAGAATAAGAAAGATTGTAAGCGCTACTCTTGAATGAATGATACGACACAAAAATCAAGTTTTGTTTGTTTGTTTGTTTGTTTGCTATATCTGTTATCGCATATGAAAACTTTTTTTTTTTTTTAGTAACAATGGGAGATAGACGCAATCAATTATTACGAAAATAAGAGAGAGAGAGAGAGAGAGAGAGAGAGAGAGAGAGAGAGAGAGAGAGAGCAAAGGTCAGATCTTGGATGCACCCTTTCAACCAGTTTATGAATCCAAGCAAGCAACCAAAACCATTCTCTTGTTGAGCTTCTTCTTCTTCTTCTTGAAAAACCTTCAGTTTTTCTTTGTCCGTCTTTATCATTTTTCCTACATTTTACTGTTCAAAAATTCAGTTTATGTCTTTGTATCCTTTTTGGAGTTGTTTTGACGTATATTTCTTTCTCCCTTTCTTTCGTTCTTTTCTTTTCTTTTCTTTTTTTTTTTTTGTTTTTGTTTGTTTGTGTTTTTTGTTTTGTTTTGTTTTGTTTCTTTTGTTTGAAAACTTGCTCGTGTCCGTCTTTCATTATTTTTGTACTTCATTGAGCATTTCTATGTTTATTCTATGGGTTTTTGTCTATATTTTTTCTGTGTTTGGGCTATGTCTTGTCAATTTTTTGCATTGTTTTGCTGTCTTTTTTTCTCTTCTTTGAAAACATCCTCATCGTGTCTATCTTTCGTTTTTTCTGTACTTTTCTTCTTGTTGTTGTTATTGAAAATTTCTGTGTTTGTCTTTGGCAACCTCGACCCAGCAGACCTGGAGACAGCAGCTTCAGACCGGGTCAGCTGGCGGTCCACCATCAAGGCCGGCATCAAGCAAGCAGAGCAGAGCAGAGGAGAGATGCCCAGAACGGAGGTACCGCAGACGGGCAAAGAATGGCGTCGGCACCCACAGACACTGATGACGGAGACTTCACCTGCAGCAACTGCCGCTCGAGGATCAGGCTCTTCAGCCACAGCAGGCGCTGCAACTCCACAACTGACTGATCCATGGCGCAACACCATTGTCTCTCCAGACAGACGGATGGCAACTTTGCGTCATTTGTGCCTTGTTTTGGTGTGCATTTCTTTCTTTTTTGTTTGTTGATGTCTGTCTTTCTTTCTATCTATCGATCTTTCCTTCTTTCTTTCTCTCTTCCAGTCTTCTGTACTCCCTTTCTTTCATTCTATCGTTCTTCCTGTGTACCTTCTTTTCTCTCTTTTTTTCTTTTTTCTTCCGATATCAATCGCAGACAGAACAAAATTCAACAAATGTGACATTTTAACTCTTTCGATTCAGAACTTCTAACTCATTTCCTTGGCAGTACAAACTAATGTTTTGATAGATTTCTTTTGCGCCCAATCAGCGAATTGATTAGAAAAGACAAAAAGAAAACTATTCTATTCAAACAAATGCTGACCATTTTCAGACAAGGGAAGTAATTATTTGGAATCAGATCATCTAATTCCTTCCCTTGGCTGTCGAAACTAATATTTCTGCGCGTGAACTGACTTCAATGGATTCATTTTGCGCCCAGTAGTTACACGAAAAGAAGTGGCTGATTGCTCGCTCTTTGTTTCGAATTGTCCTAAGTGTTGGTTAATCTTGCCTGAAGAAGAAGGCCAAAGAGGTCTCGAAACGCGTCGTGTTTTGTTTTGTCTTTTGTTGCCCCTATCTTTTTTCTTCTTGTCCAACGTACAGAACAGTCCTTTCTCTGTTAGGTTTGTGTCAGTTTCCGCCTGCAGTCATCTCACTGTCAGTTTTGTTTTCTTCCTTTTTGCGCGCTCTGTCAGCAAAGATTGCACAAACACTACAGAGTTCATTTTAACCACACGTAGTAAAAGGGGTGAAATATGTGGCCCAGCGACAATGCCACTAATGCTTGGAGTTGATCTAACGGGAATGCATGATCATTCAACGAATTCATTACAACTGAAAACACTTTCTATCGAAAAAAAAAGTTGAACATTTTCAGACAGAAGTAGGTTTTTTTTTTTTCATTCATAACTTCAATTCATTCCTTTGCTGTATAAAGTAGTGTTTCTACACGTCAACTGAATTAAAGGGAAGAGAGTATAGATTCTTGCCAGTACCTTTTTTTTACTTAAATTTGTTGTTGTTGCTATTTTGGTGTTTTAACATCAGGGCAGCTTCAAATCACACTGTGGATGAGAGTACTGCAGATATGAGTTGGGCCACAGAAAGGGAAATAACTACAAAAGAATTATAGTGGTACGCTCCAACGTACGGACAGGCACAAATATACTATTGATTTTCATGTTAATTGTGCGATTAAACCAAAACCCTCTCTCTCTCTCTCTCTCTCTCTCTCTCTCTCTCTCTCTTTACCGCGTGGAATGTTCAAATGCTGTGTTTTTTCCAGTGTCACAGATGATTTTTTCATGTGGATCGGAAATAGTTAAGATAACAGAGGTTGTATTTTAATTGGAGTTTTTCATTTCCTTTTTTTATGATTAGAGCGGTGGGGGGGGGGGGGGGGGGTTGGGAGAGGGGACAGCTATGTTATCATGATGAAACCTGTTATGTGTTGAGTCGATAAGACCACTCATTGAGGCAACTGTTGACTGTCATATTGGATGTACTATAAAATACTGAAATATCAATGTGCTTTCTCTCCCTCTCTCCCTTTCTTTTTCTTTCCTCGTACCACACGGAATGTTTAATTGCTCGCTATTTTTTGTATATTGTAAGATTTTCAATATTACAAATGATTTTTCATGTGAATGGAAGGAAACAGAACTTTGAGATTACAGATATTGTATTTAATTGGAAGCTGTTTACAGAACGGAAAGGGAAAGCGGGAGGGGGGGGGGGGGGGGGGGGGGGAGAAAAGAGAAAGAAACATCGATGTTATTATTATAAAACCTGTTTTCTGTAGAATCTTTTAGACCGTTTCCTGAGGGATTCGTTGATTGTCATAATGAATATACGCATACAATATCAGCGTTCTCTCCCTCCCTCCTCTCTCTCTCTCTCTCTCTCTCATCAGAGGGCAGAGACAAAAAGACAGACAGACACAAAGATAGACAGACAGACAGATAGGTACATACAGAGATATAAACAGAAGAGAGAGAGAGAGAGAGAGAGAGAGAGAGAGAGAGAGAGAGAGAGAGAGAGAGAGAGAGCGAGTGAGATTGAGGCACAGTGTGGGAGACACCATTATGACACACATCACATATCATAACTGGACAATCCATACTCCTTTCAGAAGGTGATCGTGTCCATTTTACAAACATCTTTCATGACATTGATACACAGCTAATTTTTTTTTCCTCCCATTTTTGAAGCTTCCATCAAAACACAACGTCAATGATCTCACTTAAAATTTCCTTCCATATAAACAAAAACTTCATTTCATCATTGCAAACATATGTACATCCAGCAGGATAGTCAGTATAATTCCATGACATGAGAGAGAGAGAGAGAGAGAGAGAGAGAGAGAGAGAGAGAGAGAGAAGAGAGAGACGGACAGACATACAGACAGACAGACAAACAGAGAGAAAGACAAACAGACAGACAGACAGAAAGGTAGGCAGACAAGCAGATCATCAAAAATCAAGAGAAGAGAGAGAGAGAGAGAGAGAGAGAGAGAGAGAGAGAGAGAGAGAGAGAGAGAGAGAGGGAGGGAGGGAGAGAACGCTGATATTGTATGCGTATATTCATTATGACAATCAACGAATCCCTCAGGAAACGGTCTAAAAGATTCTACAGAAAACAGGTTTTATAATAATAACATCGATGTTTCTTTCTCTTTTTCTCCCCCCCCCCCCCCCCCCCCCCCCCCCCTCCCGCTTTCCCTTTCCGTTCTGTAAACAGCTTCCAATTAAATACAATATCTGTAATCTCAAAGTTCTGTTTCCTTCCATTCACATGAAAAATCATTTGTAATATTGAAAATCTTACAATATACAAAAAAATAGCGAGCAATTAAACATTCCGTGTGGTACGAGGAAAGAAAAAGAAAGGGAGAGAGGAGAGAAAGCACATTGATATTTCAGTATTTTATAGTACATCCAATATGACAGTCAACAGTTGCCTCAATGAGTGGTCTTATCGACTCAACACATAACAGGTTTCATCATGATAACATAGCTGTCCCCTCTCCCAACCCCCCCCCCCCACCGCTCTAATCATAAAAAAAGGAAATGAAAAACTCCAATTAAAATACAACCTCTGTTATCTTAACTATTTCCGATCCACATGAAAAAATCATCTGTGACACTGGAAAAAACACAGCATTTGAACATTCCACGCGGTAAAGAGAGAGAGAGAGAGAGAGAGAGAGAGAGAGAGAGAGAGAGGGTTTTGGTTTAATCGCACAATTAACATGAAAATCAATAGTATATTTGTGCCTGTCCGTACGTTGGAGCGTACCACTATAATTCTTTTGTAGTTATTTCCCTTTCTGTGGCCCAACTCATATCTGCAGTACTCTCATCCACAGTGTGATTTGAAGCTGCCCTGATGTTAAAACACCAAAATAGCAACAACAACAAATTTAAGTAAAAAAAAGGTACTAGCAAGAATCTATACTCTCTTCCCTTTAATTCAGTTGACGTGTAGAAACACTACTTTATACAGCAAAGGAATGAATCTGAAGTTATGAATGAAAAAAAAAAAACCCTACTTCTGTCTGAAAATGTTCAACTTTTTTTTTCGATAGAAAGTGTTTTCAGTTGTAATGAATTCGTTGAATGATCATGCATTCCCGTTAGATCAACTCCAAGCATTAGTGGCATTGTCGCTGGGCCACATATTTTCACCCCTTTTACTACGTGTGGTTAAAATGAACTCTGTAGTGTTTGTGCAATCTTGCTGACAGAGCGCGCAAAAAAGGAAGAAAACAAAACTGACAGTGAGATGACTGCAGGCGGAAACTGACACAAACCTAACAGAGAAAGGACTGTTCCGTACGTTGGACAAGAAGAAAAAAAGATAGGGGCAACAAAAGACAAAACAAAACACGACGCGTTTCGAGACCTCTTTGGCCTTCTTCTTCAGGCAAGATTAACCAACACTTAGGACAATTCGAAACAAAGAGCGAGCAATCAGCCACTTCTTTTCGTGTAACTACTGGCGCAAAATGAATCCATTGAAGTCAGTTCACGCGCAGAAATATTAGTTTCGACAGCCAAGGGAAGGAATTAGATGATCTGATTCCAAATAATTACTTCCCTTGTCTGAAAATGGTCAGCATTTGTTTGAATAGAATAGTTTTCTTTTTGTCTTTTCTAATCAATTCGCTGATTGGGCGCAAAAGAAATCTATCAAAACATTAGTTTGTACTGCCAAGGAAATGAGTTAGAAGTTCTGAATCGAAAGAGTTAAAATGTCACATTTGTTGAATTTTGTTCTGTCTGCGATTGATATCGGAAGAAAAAAGAAAAAAGAGAGAAAAGAAGGTACACAGGAAGAACGATAGAATGAAAGAAAGGGAGTACAGAAGACTGGAAGAGAGAAAGAAAGAAGGAAAGATCGATAGATAGAAAGAAAGACAGACATCAACAAACAAAAAAAGAAAGAAATGCACACCAAAACAAGGCACAAATGACGCAAAGTTGCCATCCTTCTGTCTGGAGAGACAATGGTGTTGCGCCATGGATCAGTCAGTTGTGGAGTTTGCAGCGCCTGCTTTTGCTGAAGAGCCTGATCCTCGAGCGGCAGTTGCTGCAGGTGAAGTCTCCGTCATCAGTGTCTGGGTGCCGACGCCATTCTTTGCCCGTCTGCGGTACCTCCGTTCTGGGCATCTCTCCTCTGCTCTGCTCTGCTTGCTTGATGCCGGCCTTGATGGTGGACCGCCAGCTGACCCGTCTGAAGCTGCTGTCTCCAGGTCTGCTGGGTCGAGGTTGCCAAAGACAAACACAGAAATTTTCAATAACAACAACAAGAAGAAAAGTACAGAAAAAACGAAAGATAGACACGATGAGGATGTTTTCAAAGAAGAGAAAAAAAGACAGCAAAACAATGCAAAAAATTGTCAAGACATAGCCCAAACACAGAAAAAATATAGACAAAACCCCATAGAATAAACATAGAAATGCTCAATGAAGTACAAAAATAATGAAAGACGGACACGAGCAAGTTTTCAAACAAAAGAAACAAAACAAAACAAAACAAAAAACACAAACAAACAAAAACAAAAAACAAAAAAGAAAAGAAAAGAAAAGAAAAGAACGAAAGAAAGGGAGAAAGAAATATACGTCAAAACAACTCCAAAAAGGATACAAAGACATAAACTGAATTTTTGAACAGTAAAATGTAGGAAAAAATGATAAAGACGGACAAAGAAAAACTGAAGGTTTTTCAAGAAGAAGAAGAAGAAGCTCAACAAGAGAATGGTTTTGGTTGCTTGCTTGGATTCATAAACTGGTTGAAAGGTGCATCCAAGATCTGACCTTTGCTTTCTCTCTCTCTCTCTTCTCTCTCTCTCTCTCTCTCTCTCTCTCTGCTATTTTCGTAATAATTGATTGCGTCTATCTCCCATTGTTACTAAAAAAAAAAAAAAAGTTTTCATATGCGATAACAGATATAGCAAACAAACAAACAAACAAACAAAACTTGATTTTTTGTGTCGTATCATTCATTCAAGAGTAGCGCTTACAATCTTTCTTATTCTGCCATTGTGTGTGTGTGTGGTTGGGTGTGTTGTGTGTGTGTGGTGTGTGTGTTGTTGTGTGTGTGTGTGTGTGTGCGCGCGCGCGCGCGCGCAAGCGCGCGGGCACGTGCATACATGCGTGCGTCTGTAGCTGCATATATCTGTACCTGTTTGGTATGTCGGAGTATACAACTCTAATTCTTTTGTAGTTATTTCCCTTTCCGTGACCGAACTCATATCTGCGGGTCTCTCGTCCACAGTGTGATTTAAAGACAGCAAAATAGCAACAACAAGAAATTGAAAAAAAAAAAAAAAGGTACTGGCAAGAATCTATATCCTCCTCCCTTTAATGCAGTTCACGCGTAGATACACTATATATACAGCAAGGGAAGGAATTAGAAGTTCTGAATCGATAAATGTTACTTCCCCTGTCTGAAAATGGTCAACTTTTTTTTCCAATAGAAAGTGATTTCATTTCTAATAAATTCTCTGAATGATCATGCATTCCTGTGAGATCAACACCAACCATTAGTTAGAAAAAAAGGTGTGTGTGTGAGGGAGAAAACAAATAACAAAAACCACTTTTCGAGACTTCTTTGGCCTTCTTCTTCAGGCAAGATTAACCAACATTTGGGACAATTCGAAACGAAGAACAAGCAATCTGTCACTTCTCTTCTTGTAACTACTGGCGCAAAATGAATCCATTGAAGTCAGTTCACGGTTTAAAGAAATTAGTTTATTCCGCAAAGAATGGAATTACTTCCCTTGTCTGAATGGTCAGCATGTTAATTTAGAAAAGTTTTCTTTCGTTTATTTGTAATTCGCTGATTGCGCGAAAAAGACATCTATCAAAAACATTGGCTTATACCGCCAAGGGAATAAATTAGAATTTCTAAATCGAAAGAGTTAAAAGTTTATATTGTTGAATTTTGGTCTGTCTGCGATGGATATCCGAATCAAACACACACACACACACACACACACACACACACCCCACCCCACCACGCAACACACACACAAATGTTGCATGGCAACCTTCCAACTCAAAATGGATACGCTTATACGCCGTCTGTTCAATCCCCAGGCTACACCATTGCAGAAAACGGAGAAATGTTGGTTATTCAATGGAACTCCGGGGCCAAACGGATACGTTAGCTGTACCGTGCATAGACAGAGCTGTGTACTGTTTCGGAGGCAGGGTGCATTCCCACCCCTAGATGTGGATGCGTCCCACCTCTGCCCAAATAACATCTGATACTGCCAGACCACATCAGTCTGAGCCCAGTACAATAAACTGTCAGAGAAAATCCTTGTAGCAAGGGTCAATGCACAGGTCACGGCCTGTACCCCAATGCCTTCTCCACCTCCAACTGGTAAAGGGGATCAGGAGCCAGCACAGGCGTTGTGCTCACACTGACGTCACTACTGTCATACCATCATGCAGGGGCGGGGCAGGGAGGGAAGGAGTCGGGGAGGACTGCAGGCGGAAATAAAAAACCAAAGCTCCAAGAGAAATGACTACGCCGCCGGACAAATCAATGACAAGACAAACACGACGCCTTTCCAGACCTCTTGAGTCTTGTTCCTCAGGCAACATGAAACACCATTTTGGGACCATTCAACACGAAAAACGAGCACTCACTCATTTTTTTTTTTCATCATGATGGGGCCAAAGTTACTGTGCTTCTTCGTACGCTCGCGTTTTGGCCCATGTCATTTGTTTGTTTTGTTCGTTGGGCGGCATAGTCCTTTTATTGTTTTGAAAGAAAAGGCTGATTCAATCCCACAAAGAGCGATTCCAATGAGATATTCCTGATCAACCCCAACCGAATTATTGCCCTTTGTTTTCCTTGCAAGAATTAAACTGCCCTTTGCTTTTCTTTTTTTTTTTTTTCAAGGTTTCTTTCGTTGTTTTTTCTCAACATCGATTCACTTTGTGCGCACGACAGAAACGCACGAAAAGGTCTACAAATGGAGTGAACATAAAACCGATTGTATTGAATCAGAGTGAATGAGTATGGACAATAAATATGAAGAGGGGAGCTGGAGGGGGGGGGGGGGTCTAAAAGAGGAATGATTTAGTTCCATTGAACCTTTATCTTGTGTGGTGACTGATATCGTTACTGTGATGGTTGCTGTTGCTATTGTTACGTGTCATTGTTCTGTGCATTTCGCCACGCTGCTCATTAATGACGCTCTCCCATACACAAAAAACATCCGAACACAGCCTTAGCCACAACAAATCCACAGAGAGCAATGTTTTTCAGAGAGAACTAATATCAACAGGAACAACTGATTGATCAACCTTGGATTAGTTCGTGTCAACTCCTTCAAATGGGAATGCTCAGAACCTATAACATTATTACGCTAAGTCACACAAAGGGAAAGTATTTGATTCTTTATGACTGTGCTGGACCGAAAAGCCTATATTTCTAAACTGGCATTTTGCACGATCGATTTTGGCGTCATTTTCATCGATCATCCGCCAGTTGAAATGGTTATTTAGGAGTTTTCCCTTCCCCCCTTTCCTCCCTTGATTGATGAAGTGGATTATTTCGTGTCAACTCTTTAACATGTCAGTGCCTCGAACCTATATCGTTACTATAATACATCGCTAAAATCGCAACAAAGAATGTAATTTTATACCTTGGACCAAAAAGCCCATATTTTCCCTAAACTGTTTTCTCGCACAATCAATTTTGGCGCCATTTTTTCATCTTCCGCCGACCAAACCTGGACACTTCTTGATTTGCCAAAAGTTTGTGAAAAAAACTGTCGAATCCGAAAACGTTCATTCCAAGTCAATTGCGTAAGCTGTCATTTCGTGGATCGCAAGCCTAAAGATCTTTTCCGTACAAGTTTTGCGACTCTACGACATGACTGACGATGCCGACCTGTCTGGAACAGTCGTCTTCTTCGTTCCACTTTGTGTCATTGTCGGAGTTGTGCGCTAATTGTCACTCTACGAAATTCAGACTTCCCGATCGACAGTTTGTTGATGACTCCAATGTCTATGATAAATACAACTGAAAATGTATAGACATTATTGGTCCATTTCACAGAGTATTTTTCCATCGAAAATCGTGTCCAAAACTCATGTCGACAGCCAGCGAGGAGGAAAGCCAAATGTGTTTGGTACTCCTTTTCAAAGACCAAGTTCTCCGCTCAGATACAGTCTGGAGAATCACATCTACAGTTGTGAACAGACTGAAACGCCTACTGTTCAGTCATGACAAAAAGAGTTCATGCTGTTTGGTGTTCCTCATCGCAATAGAGAAAAATAGGACACAAACTCATTCACAGTGGATTCATTCTCCGATTAACAATGTCATACAGCGACAACATTATCCAGTGTGACATGCTTCATATTATACCTTTGGGGTTCTGAAGTTGTCGTCCATAGCCCTATGAATATGTTGGACTGCTTTGAACGGACGGCGAAGCAGACAACACGGAAGCTACACAGAAAGCACCAACTTGTGTCAGTTCCTGCCTCACCAGGCCTGTTTGGTCTGCCTCACTGTGTTGCTGATGACACACACACTCATACATATACGCACCTGCAAACACACACACACACACACACACACACACACACACACACACACACACACACACACTCACCACACACACACACACACACACACACACACACACACACACACACACACACACACACACACACTCACACACAGAGGAAGAAAGATAGAATGAAAGAAAGGGAGTACAGAAGACTGGAAGATAGAAAGAAAGAAGGAAAGATCGATAGGTAGAAAGAAGGGCAGACATCAACAAACAAAAATGAAAGAATTGCACACCAAAACAAAGCACAAATGACACAAAGTTACTATCCATCTGTCTGGAGAGACAATGGTGTTGCGCCATGGATCAGTCAGTTGTGGAGTTGCAGCGCCTGCTGTGGCTGAAGAGCCTATCCTCGAGCAGCAGGCTCTGTTGCAGTTGCTGCAGGTGAAGTCTCCGTCATTAGTGTCTGCGGGTGCCGACGCCTCCTCTTTGCCCATCTGCGGCGCCTCCGTTCTTCCCACTGGCCTCTCTCCTCTGCTCTGCTCTGCTTGCTTGATGCCGGCCTTGATGGTGGACCGCCAGCTGACCCGGTCTGAAGCTGCTGTCTCCAGGTCTGCTGGGTCGAGGTTGCCAAAGACAAACACAGAAATTTTCAGTAACAACAACAAGAAGAAAAGTACAGAAGGAATAGATACGATGAGCATGTTTTCAAAGAAGAGAAAAATAGACAACATGAGAATAAACATACAAATGGTCAATGAAGTACAACAGTTGTGAAAGACGGACACGAGCAAGTTTTCAAACAAAAGAAACAAAACAAAACAAACAAAACAACAATAACAACAACAACAAAATAAAGAAAGAAAGAAAAAGAAAGAAAGAAAGAAAGAAAGAAAGGGAGAAATAATTATACGACAAAACAACTACAAAAAGGATACAAAGACATGAACTGAATTTTTGAACAGTAAAGTATAGGAAAAATTATAAAAGATGGACAAAGAAAAACTGAAGGTTTTTCAAGAAGAAGAAGAAGAAGCTCAACAAGAGAATGTTTTTGGTTGCTTGCTTGTTTGTTTGTTCTCCTCGTGGGCAACAACAGTGTGCTGCACTCGCCTCCAGTCGATCTCGTCTGGCCTAACTTGCAGACTACACTAAGCTGCGTAGATCTTGTTCCGCTGGTTTCTCCCCGAGTTTTCTTTTCCCACCGGGAGGAGACGACTACTTTGTCATAGAAATAACACATCGGTCCAATGGAACAGGTCAACCTCAAGCTCTCGCCCGTACCGGCGGCAACGCAGATTTTCTCTGTGTTAGATTTTTCTCTCTGTGAGAGAGGAGAGAGAGAGAGAGAGAGAGAGAGAGAGAGAGAGAGAGGTGTGTGTGTGTGTGTGTGTTGTGTGTGTGTGTGGTGTGCGCGTGTGTGTTCGATCGCTTTTTTGTGGGAAGGTGAAGATAATGCAGATACTCTGCTTCCCCGACCCCCCCCCCCCCCCCCCCCCCCCCACCATTCTGAACACGTGCATGCACGCTGTGTGCGTTCGCGTATGAATGCATTGTGTTCTGTCTCCTGGTCTGTTGGTTGGAGCCTACAACTTGATTTCTTTTGTAATTATTTCCCTTGCAAGTGATGGGCGTGGATTTAGTTCCATAACGGAGCAAGAGTTACTGTACGTGTTTTGTAATTGTTTTCTACCGCTTCCTGCCTCAGTTAAGATTTTTCTTTCAAGTTGAAAACCAGAATTAAACAGAAAAAGCTAAGAGGCTTTTTTGAGGCAAAAATATTTGAATTACTTGAATAATGCTATTCAAAAAGACAGAAAGAAAGAAAGAATAAAAAAAGAAAGCTTAAGAGGACTGAAATATAATCTATGGCTCTTATTAAAGCAGGTTCGCTTATGAATCTTCAAATAGGACATTCTGTATTTTAGTACTTTTGTGCTTTAGAAGGTAAAGTCAAGATTCATAAGAATGTGAGAGAAAGATTAGACGCCGGTTTCTTGGCCAGCAATCTTATTTCGCCCGCAAACCCCCCTTTTCACATAATCAAATTTTCTTAACCAAAAAAATAGCTAAAAACCTACAAAATTAAACAAATCTAATCGCCCGGAAATCCCCTTTTAGCTATATTTTGGTTAAACAAATCTAAATTGCGCGAAAAGTGGATTTCCGGGCGAATAATTTACCTGCTCTAGAACCGCACATTTAACTTTCATCTCTTGATTAACTAACAGGCACGTGTTTGGGGCTGAACAAACTTGCTACTCTTCGCGAACAAACGATCTTTTAGGGGCGGTTTTTATGAAGAAAGAGTTTTCTCTTAAATAATAAACGGGAGGTGTTGTTTTCAATAAATCTTTCAACATTCATAAACGACTACGCTCCAAATGGGGTCAGTGGCTCCTAATTCAAACATCACCTTCTGCCTTCTCCAGGAGCATACAAGTATCATTACTTTTAGTCCAATCGGCAGATGAGTTTTATCTGATTGCCCCCGCGCATCTTCAGTCATACATATAATTTTTTCAATTGATCGCGCTTTACTGGCTTAAGACCCGTATGCCTTAAATTCTTCATTGTTTCATGGCGCAGAAGACTGCTCGCAATCTCCTACCCAACTGTGTTGCGTGTTTGTCAAAAGGTCTCTGTGTATTGTGGTTAATGATAGGTAAACAGACGCTCATCTAGATTCTTAATTAAAGTTTTCTGTACTAGGGCACTGGGAGCGCATGGTTGCCTGGGATCCCTCTCTTGACAGTATCCCGATGTTCGATAAAACAGTTGTTACAGCTCCTTTAAACCTTTTACCCATCTGCAAGCCTTGGATCCAACCTAGGAACCATAATGGACCTCGCATGTATAAATTTTTGTAAAGCCACAGCCACAGCAGTTGAGCTTTTATCCGTTAAAGGCTCAGCATCTTAAAACAATTTTTTTTTAAAAAAAAAAGGGAAAAAAAAAAAAAAAAATTTTTTTTCCCCGGGGTTTCCGGAACCCTTTTTAAAAAAAACCCCCCCCTTTTTAAAAATTTTTTTAACCCAAAAAAGAAAAAACCCCAAAAAAAAAAAAACCCAAAAAACCCCCCAAAATTTTGGAAAAAAAAACCCTTTTTGGGGAAAAATTTTAAAAAAAATTTTTTTTTTAAACCCCCCTTTTTTTCCCCCCCAAAAAAGGGTTTTTTTTTTTTCCCCCCCGGGAAAAAAAAATTTTTTTTTTTAAAAAGAAAAAAAAAAAATTTTAAAAAATTTTTTAAAAAATTTTTTAAAATTTAAAAAAAAAATTTTTTTTTTTAAAAAAAACCCCCCCCCAAAAAAAAAAAAGAAAAACTTTTTGGGGTTGGGTTTTTTGGTTCCCCCCGGGGGGAAAAATAATTTTTTAAAAGGGGTTTAATTTAAACCCTTTTTTTTAAAAAGGGGAGGCCCCTTTTTAAAAAAAATTTTGGGTTTTTAAAAGGTTTCTTTTTTGGGGGGGTTTTTTAAAAAAACCCTTTAAAATTTTTTTAAAAAGGGGGAAAAAGGGGGGGTTTTTTTAAAAACCCCCCCCAGTTGAAAAAATTTTTTTTTTTTTTTTAAAATTTTTCCCCAAAAAAAAAAAAAAAACCAAAAAATTCCCCCCCAAAAATTTTTAAAAAAACCCGGGGGGTTTTTTTTTTCCGGGTTTTTTTTTTAACCAACCAAAGGGGGGGGGAAAAAAAAAATTTTTTTTTAAAAATTTTAAAAAACAAAAATTTGGGTTTTAAAATTTTTTTTAAAAAAAATTTTTTTTTTGGGGGAAAAAAAAAAGGGGGGGGAAAAAAAAACCCCTTTTTTTGAAAAAAACCCCTTTCCCTTTTTTAAAGGCCCTTTTTTTTTTTTAAAAAAATTTTTTTTAAAAAATTTTTAAAAGGGAAAAAACCAAAAAAAATTTTTTTTTTTAAAAGAAAAAAAAAAACGGAAAAAAATTTTTTCCCCAAAAATTTCCCTTTTTAAAAAAAAGAAGGGCCCCCTTTTTTTTTTTTAAAATTTTAAAAAAAATTTTTTTTTCCCCCCTTTTTTTTAAATTTTTTTTTTTTTAAAAATTTTAAAAATTTTTAAAAAAAAAAAAAATTTTTTCAAAAAATTTTTTTTTTTTGGGTTTTTTTTGGCCCCTTTAAAAAAAAATTTTTAAAACCAAATTTTTTTTTTTTTTTTTTTCCAAATTTTTTTTTTGAAAATTTTTTTTAAAAATTTTTTTTTTTAAAAAAAAAAAAAAATTTTTAAAATTTTTTTTGGGTTTAAATTTTTAAAAAAAATTTTAAGAAAAAATTTTTTTAAAAAAAAAATTTTTAAAAAAAATTTTAAAACCCCTTTTTCCCTTTTTTTTCCTAAACCCCCCTTTTTCAAGAAACCCTTTTAAAAAAGGGAAAAAAATAAAAAAAGGTTAAAAAAAAAAAAAAAAAAAAAAATTTTTTTTTTTTAAAATTTTTTTTTCCCCAAAAAAAAAAAATTTTTTTTTTAATTTTTTTGGGGAAATTTTTTCCCAAAATTTTGGTTTTTTAAAAAAATTTTTTAAAAATTGGAAAAAAAAAAAAGGGGTTTTTTTAAAATTTAAAAACCCCGGGTTTTTTTTTTTAAAAAAAATTTTTTTTTTTTTAAAAAAAAATTTTTTTTTTTTGGGGGCCAAAATTTTTTTAAAAAAAAAACCCGGGGGGGAAAAAAGGGAATTTTTTTAAAAAAATTTTAAAATTTTTTTTAAAAAAAATTTTTTTTTAAAAAAAAAAATTTTTTTGGGGAAAAAATTTTTTTAAAAAATTTTTTTTGGGGGGGGGGGGGGGGTTTTTTTCCCTTTTTTTTTAAATAATTTTTTTGGGTTTTGGGTTTTTTTTAAAAAAAAATTTTCCAAACCCCTTTTTTTCCCCCGGAAAATTTTTGGAAAAAAAAAAAGGGCTTTTCTTGGATTAAAAAATTTTTTTTTTCCTTTTTTTTAAAAAAAAATTTTTAAAAAAATTTTTTTTAAAAAAATTCCTTAAAATTTTTTTGGGCCCCTTTTTTTGCAAATTAAATGGGAATTTTTTTTTTGGGGAAAAACCCCAATTATTTTAAAAAACCCCAAAAAAAAAAGGGGAAAAAATGGGGAAAAAAAAAAAAGCCCAAAAAAAAATTTTTTTTTTCCCCCCCCCCCCCCAAAAAAAAAATATAAATTTTTTTTTCGGGAAAAAAATTTTAAAACCTTTCCCCCAAAAAAAAACCCTTTTAAAAAAAACCCAAAACCCCAAAAAAAAAAGGGAAAAAGGAAAAAAAAAAACCCCCTTTTTTTTTTTGGGGGGGGGGGGGGGGAATTTATTTTTTTTTTTAAAAAAAAAATTTTTAAAAAAAAAAAAAAAAAAAATTTTTTAAAAAAAAAAAATTGGGCAAAAAAAAAACCCCTTTTTTAAAAAAATTTTAATTTTAAAAAAACAAAGGGGGAAAAAAAAATTTTAAAAAAATTTTTTTTTTTTGGGGGGGCCCCCGACCAAACCCCTTTTTTTTGGCCCTTTTTTTGGAATTTAAAAAAAATTTTTTTTTTTTGGGGGGGGGAAAAAATTTTTTTTAATTTGGGAAAGGGCCTTTTTGGGGGGGGTTTTTTTTTTTTTTAAAAATTTTTAAAAAATTTTTTTTTAAAAAAATTTTTTAAAAAAAAAGGGGGCCAACAAAAAAAGGGGGGCCCCCCATTTAAAAAAAATTTTAAAAACCCCCAAAGTTAAAAACCCGGGAAACCGGCCCCCCCCCCCTTCCCCCAAAAACCCCCCCCCCTTTTTTTAAATCCCCCGGGGGGCCCAAAAAAAAATTTTTTGTTTTAAAAATTTTTTTTTTCCCCTTAAAATTAAAAAAAACCCCCCAAAAAAAAAAAAGGGGGGGAAAAAAAAAACCCCCCCCCCCCAAAACCCAAAAAAAATTTTTTTTTTTTTTTCCAACCCGGAAAAACCCCCAAAGGGAAAAAAGGGGGGAAAAATTTTTTTTTTTTTTCCCTTTTTTGGGGGGGCCCCCCTTTCCCAAAAAGCGGGTTTTTATTAAAAAAGGGGTTTTTTTTTAAAAAAAAAAATTTAATTCCCTTTTTTAAAAGGGGGTTTAAATTTTTTTCCCCTTTTTTTTTTAAATTTTTTTTTTTTCCGGTTTTTTTTTTTAAAAAAAATTTTTGGAAAAAATTTTTTGTTTTTAGGGGGTTTTGGGGTTTTTTTTTTTTTTAAAAAAATTTTTTTTTTTTCCCCCCTTTTTTTTTAATTTTTCCCAAAAATTTTTTTAAAAAATTTTTTTTTTTTTCCCCCGAAAAAGGCCCCTTTTTTTTTTTAAAAATTTTTTTTTTAAAACCTTTAAAAATTTTTTTTTTCCCGTTTTTTTTAAATTTTTTTAAAAAAAAAAAAAAAACCCTTTTTTCTTTTAAAAAAAATTTTCCCCCCCCAAAAAAAAAAATTTTTTAAAAAAATTTTTTTTTTTTTTTTTTTTTTTTTAAAAATTTTTTTTTTTAAAACCTTTTTTTTTAATTTTTTTAAAAAAATTTTTTAAAAACCCCAAAAAAACCCCCCCTTTTTAAAAAAATTTTTTTTTTTCCCCCTTTTTTTAAAAAACCCCCTTTTTCCCCTTTTTTTTTTTAAAAAAAAATTTTTCCCCTTTAAAAAAAAAAAAAAATTAAAAAAAAAATTTTTCCCCCCAAAAAAAAAAAAAAACCCCCCCCCCAAAAAATTCCCCAAAAAAAAAAAACCCCCCAAAAATTTTTCCCCCCTTTTTTTCCCCCCCAAACAAATTTTTAACCCAAAAAAAAAAAAATTTTTTTTTTTCCCTTAAAAAAACCCCCCCAAATCCCCAAAAAAAAATTCCAAAAATTTTTTTAAAAAAAAAACCCCCTTTTTAAAAAAAATTTTTCCCCTTTTTTTCCCCCCCAAAAATTAAATTTTAAAAAATTTTCCCCCCCCCCCAAACCCCCCCAAAAAACCCTTTTCCCCCCTTTTTTTCCCCCCTTTCCCTTTTTAAAAATTTAAAACCCCCAAAAAAACCCCCCCCCAACCCTTTTTTTTAAATTTTTTTCCCCCCCCCCCCTTTTTTTTTTTTTTTTTTTTAAAAATTTTTTTTAAAAAAAAAACCCTTTTTCCCCCCCCCCCCCCCCTTTTTTTCCCCCCCCAAACCCCCAAAAAAAAAAAAAAAAAAACCCCCCCCCCAAAAAAAAAAAAAAAAAAAAAAAAAAAAAAAAAAAAAAAAAAAAAAAAAAAAAAAACCCCCCCCCCCCCCCCCCCAAAATTTTTTTTTTTTTTTTAAAAAAAAAATTTTTTTTTTTTTTTTTAATTTTTTTCCCCCCCCCC
>JAMYXO010001250.1:0-31640 GCA_033310375.1 Conus canariensis
TGGGGGGGGGTTTTTTGGTTTTTGGGGTTTTGGGGTTTTGGGGTTTGGGGGGGGGGGGGGGGGTTGGGGGTGGGGGTTTTTTTGGGGGTTGGGGGGGTGTGGGGGGGGGGGGGGTGGGGGGGGGTTGGGGGTGGGGGGGGGGGGGGGGTGGGGTGGGGGTTGGTTTTGGGGGTGTGGGGTGGGGGGGTTTTTTTTGGGGGTGGGGGGGGGGGTGGGGGGGGGGGGGGGGGGGGGGGAGGTAAGGGGGGTTTTGTTTAAATTTTTAAAAAAAAAAGGGGTTTTTTTTTTTGACAAATTGGAGGTTGTGAATTTTGGTTGTAAATAAAAAGTTTTTCAAGCTTTGGGTTTTTGAATGCACTTTCAAAAAATTTGCCCAAACGAAAAATCTTCAGGGATTATATAAGTTGGGGAAAAAAATCACAGCCCTTTTTGGGGCCCATTTGGGTTCAGATTAGAAAAAGAGGGAAAAAAACTTTTTGCAGAAAAGTAATTACAATGTAAAGTTTTCTTTTTCGCATATGAAATGACTTTTTTGTTAACTTGGGTTTGGGTTTAACGCCCCAAATGCATTCTATAAAGAAAAATCACACCACAACAGGGCATTGCATAATTTTTTCTTTGATCCGACTAAAGCAATCTTTGAAACCAGTTTTGGGAAAAGAAAAGCCGATTCGTTTTGGGGCAAAATCAAAACCAATAAACCTTTTGCAAAATAACCGGGGATCTCTTCTTTAAGGGGGGTGAAAAAAAAGAGAAAAAAAAAATACGGACCCACTACATTTTAAGAAATGGGTACTATTTACTCGGGATAGGAAAAACCCGGAAGAAAAGAAAAGGGGAAAACGCCCTGGATTCAAAACCCAAAGGGTTTTTCAAGAGATATAAAAGAAAACTTTAGCATATGAGATCCGAGCATTTTTTTGCCCGCAACCCCCCAAAATTTTTTTTAGGCAAAACCAAAAATTTGACTGTTCTGACACGGGGTTTAAATAATTCTGGGGCGCGGGACTGGTATTTATTTAAAACGGGGTGGTGTGTGGGGTGTGTGTGTGTGTGTGTGTGTGTGTGGGTATTTTGGGCGTGTGGTGTTTACGTGTGTTGGTGTGGGGTTTGTGTGTGTGGTTTTTGTGTGTGTGTGCGCGGGGTTTTGTGGGTGTGTTTTTGTTTTCCGTAAGCATAACCTTTCAGATAACCCTGTTTTAAAAAAAAATCGGAATTTTTCGAAAAAATTGGGGGGGATTGTGACATTTTGGGGTTTTTACTATCCCCTTTACAACGCATTGGGGTTTTTTTAATGTTACAATACAAAAAATTTTGGGCCCCCACTGAAAAACTGTCAGGGATTATAGAAATTGGGTTTAAAAAAACACAGCCCTTTTTGGGGGCCCCCCAGCTTGATGTTTTGATTATGAAATGAAAGAGAAAAACTTTTTGCCAAAGAGTAGATTAGCCCAATGTACGTGTTTGTTTACGCATATCAAATACTTTTTTTGTTGAACTTTTGGGTTTTGGGTTTAACTGCACAAAAGCATTCGGGAAAAGGAAAAATCAAAACCACAACAGGTCAAACATACTTTTTTTCTTTTAAAGCCGATCTAAAGCAATCTTTTGATACCAAATTAGGAACAGAAAAACCCGATTCTTTTTGGGCCAAAAACAAAACGCAATACCTGGCTAAAATAGACCCGTGTGATCTCTTCTTAAGTAGGGGGATATAAAAGAAAAAAAAAAAATTTACGGACTCACTAAATTTTCCCCGAAGTGCATACTAAATTTACCCCGGTTTTAGAAAAACGGGAGAGACAGAAAAAGGGGAAAAAACTTGGGACTGTATGCAGAACAAAGGTTTTTCAAGAGAAAAAAAAAAACATTAACATATGAAAGAAGCATTTTTGCCCCAACAGCAAATTTTTTTTAGGGGCAAACCAAAATTTTTAAATGTTCTGACACGGGAAGAAATAAAATTTTGCGCGCGCCCCGTTAAAATTTTTATATAAAGTGTGTGTGTTTTTGTGTGTGGTGTGTGTGTGGTTTTGTGTGGTGTGTGGTTTTTTGTGCGGTGGGGGGTGGGATGTGTTGTGGTGTTTTTTGTGGTTTTGTGTGTTTTGGGGTGGTTGGGGTGCGCGTGTTTGTGTCGTGTGTGTGTTGCAGGGAAGCCCTAAAAACCCTTTTAGTAACACTGTTGAAAAAAAAAAAACGGGGATTTTCGGGCAAATGTAGGATTGTTTACTTTTGGGGTTGTAAAAACACGGTTACAACCCCCATTGGTTTCGAATGTCACAATACAAAAATTTTGCCAAAACTGAAAAATTTCGTGGGTTTTATGAATTTGGGGGAAACATTACAGCCCTTTTGGGGAGGGGCCCCTTGATTTCAGAAATTTTGAAAAAGGGAGAAAACTTTCTGGGAGAAAGAGGAAAATTTTAAGTTACTTTTTCGTTTAAAGCATAAAAGTGACTTGTTTTTTTTTGGACCGGTTTGGTTCAAGCGGGGACAAATTTCTTCGGTATAAAGCAAAAATCACACCACAACAGGGCCCTTTTCATAATTTGTTCTTTGATTCGTCTAAAAAAAATCTGTGGGTAACAGTTAGGAACAGAAAGCTCGATTCGTTTGGTCCAAAAATCAAAATTTCAATAACGTGGGTAAAGTAACCGGTGATCTCTTTTTTAAGGAGGTTTTGATTAAAAAAGAAGAAAAAAAAAGAAAGACCACAACATTGTCCAAAAAAATGGGCAAACTAATTTACTTTGGAAAAGAATAACGGAGAGACAGAAAGGAAAAAGACTGCCGTATGCAGAACAAAGGCTTATCAAGAAAAATATAAAAGAATACTTTAACAAAGATTTAGAAAACATTTTTTGCCACCAAAAACCTAATTCTTTTAGCGCAAAACCACCCAAATTTTACAGTTTTGAAAAGGGGGTAAAATAATTCCGCGAGCCACGTGTTTTTTATTATACTTGTGTGTGAAAGTTTCTCTCTGTGTGGGGTGGTGTGTGTGTGTTTTGGGGTGTGTTTTGTGTTGTTGTGTGTTGTGTTTTGTGTGTGTGTGTGTGTGTTTGTTTTGTGTGGGGTGTGTATGTGTGTTGGGTTTGTGTGTTTTTGGGGTTTTTGTATGTTTTGGGGGTATTTTTGTGGGGGTGTGTGTGTGGGTGTTTTTTCTGGGGTTTTTGGGTTTTTGTGTGTGGGTGTGGGTGTGGTTTTGTGTGTGTGTGTGTGTGTGTGTGTGTGTGTGTGTGTTTTGCAGGGAAGCAAAAAACTTTTCAGAAAACAAATGTTGAAAAAAAAAAACGGGTATTTTCGACAAATTTTCAGGGTTGGACATTTTGCGTTTTAACTATCACGGGTTACAACGCATTTTTTTTTCGAATGTTTAAAAATACAAAAAAATTTTCCAAAACTGAAAAATCTGTCAGTGGATTTATAATTTGGGTAAACATCACAGCGCTTTTTTGGGGGCGGCCCGCTTTTTGTCAATTAATTTAAAAGATGAAAATCTTTCTGCACAAAGAGTACAAATTTCCAAATGTACGTGTTTTGTTTTCGCATATAAATGACTTGTTTTGTTAACTTGGTTTGGTTTTAAAACTGCACAAAAGCATTCGGTAAAAAGCAAAAATCACACCACAACAGGGCTTTGCATAATTTGTTCTTAGATGGCGTCTTTTAAAAAAATCGTTTTATAAAAAAGTTAGGAACAGAAAGCTCGGGTTCTTTTTTTTTTTCAAGAAACAAAAAAGCAAAAACCTTGGGTTTAAAATAGACTGTGTGATCTCTTCTTAAGGGGGGCTGAAATAAAAAGAGAGAGAAAAAAAGGCGGCTCACTACATTGGGCAACAAAGTGGCATACTATTTACTCGGTATAAATTACGGGGGAGACAGAAAGGACAAGACTGCAAATGTATGCAGAACAAAGGGCTTATCAAGAGATATAAAAGAATACCCTTTTAAAATATGAGATCAGACATTTTTTTTTCCCCCAACAATCCCAATTGTTTTAAACGCAAACCACAATTTGATGTTTTAACGGGATAAAATAAATTTTTGCGCGGGCACTGTAATTTTTGTATAAAGTTTTTGGGGTGTGTGGTTTGTGTGTGGTGTGTGGTGCTTGGTGTGGGGTGTGTGTGGTGTGTGTGTGTGTGTGGGGGTTTTGGGTATGTGTGTTGTGTGTGTGGTTTTGTGTTTTGTGTGTTGTGTGTGTGTGTGTGGTGTGGTTGTGTTTGTTTGTTTGGGTGCGTGTGGGGGTGTAGGGGGGTAAAGTTTGTGTGTTGTTGGGTGTGTGTGTTTTTGTGTGTGTGTGTGGTGTGTGTGTATGTTTCGTGCGTGTGGTGGGCGTGGGGTGTGTTGCAGGTTTAAACATAAAATTTCCCGATAACACTGCTGAAAAAAAAAATCGGGGATTTTCCCCACAAATTGCAGGATTGTGACATTTTTCCCCCTTTTTAACTATCCCTGGGTTTCAAAAGCAATTTTTTTTTCGAATGCCCCAAAACAAAAAATTTTTGGGCCAAAAACTGAAAAATCTGTCAGAGGGTTAAATGAAGTTGAGTAAACATCACAGCCCTTTTTTTGGGGGGGCCCCGCCCTTTAAAGGGCAGATTATGAAAAGATGAAAATCCCTTTTTGCAGAAAGGTAATTAACAAGGGACGTATTCGTTTACGCAATGAAGGACTTGTTTTTTTTGAACTCGGGTTTTGGGTTTAAGCGCACAAATGCTTTTGATTAAAGCCCAAAAAACACACCAGAACCCGGTCATTGGGATAATTTTTTGGGTTTTTGTGTCGATCTAAAAGAATCTGTGATACCCTTAGGGAAAAGAAAGCTCGTTTTGTTTGGGGGCAAAAATCAAAAAGCAAAACCTTGCTTTAAAATAGACCGTGTGATCTTTTTTGCAAAGGGGCTGATATAAAGAAAAAAAAAATTGGGGCACTCCTACATTGTCAACAAAGTGGCATACTATTGCCCCGGTTATAGAATAACGGGAAGCAGAAAGGACAAGACTGCAAATGTAAGGGGAACAAAGGCCCCAACAAGATATAATTTAAAAAATACTTTTTAAAATATGAAAACAAGGTTTTTTTTCAAGCAAAAAGTCTAATTGTTTTAAGGGGCAAAAACCCCAATTTGACTGTTCTGACCCCAGGAAAAAATAATTTTCCCCGCGCGCCCCGGTTTTATATATACTTTGTGTGGTGAGTGTGTGTGTGTCTGTGGGGGTGTGTGTGTGGGTGTGGTGTGTGTGGTGTGTGTGTTGGAGTTGTGGTTTTTGGGGTGTGTTTTGTGTGTGCGTGCGTGCGTGTGGGGCGTGTGTTTTTGCAGGGAAGCATAACCTTTCAGATAAAACTGTTTGAAAAAAAAAATCGGTAATTTTTTGACAAAATTTTCAGGATTTGACATTTTGCGTTGTAACTATCACTTTTTTACAACGCATTGGTTTTCGAATGTCACCAAAACAAAAATTTTTCCCCAAAATGAAAAAACTGTCAGTGGGAAATTTATGAAGTTTGGGGAAACCAAACACAGCCCTTTTTTGGGGGCCCAGGGTTTTATGTCAGATTTTGAAAAAGAGAGAAATCTTTCCCGCAGAAAGGTAAAATTTGCAAGTGTAAAAGTGTTTTGTTTTACCCCAAAAGAAATGACCTTTTTTGTTTTAAAAGGGGTTTGGTTTTAACTGCACCCAAAAGCCCTTTGGGGATAAAAGGAAAAACACAACCACAACCCAAAATTTGGGATAATTTTTTCTTAGATGCCATCTAAAGCAATCTTTTTTATAAACCCGTTAGGAAAAGAAAGCTCGATTCGTTTGGTCAAGAAAACAAAACGCAATAACCCGTGCAAAGTAGACCCCTGTGTCTTTTTCTTTAAGGGGGGGAAATAAAGAGAAAAAAAAAATGACGGGCTCCCCTACAATTTTCAAGAAAGTGGCCCTAAATAATTTACTCGGTAAAAAAAAACGGGAGAGACAGAAAGGAGAAGACTGCACTGTTCAGAACAAAGGTTTTTTCCCCAAAAGATATTTAAAAAAATACTTTTGCATAGAGATTTAAAGATTTTTGGGCCCGCAACCCGTCTAATTGTTTTACGCAAACCACAATTTGACTGTTCTGAAAACGGGATAAATAATTCCCGCGCGATCACGTGTATTTTTATATACGTGGGGGTGTGGTGTGGTGTTGTTTGTTTTGTGTGTGTGTGTGTGTGGTGGTGTTTGTTGCGTGTGGTGTGTACTTGTGTGTGTGGTGGTTTTGTGTGGTGTGTGTGTGTGTGGCGCGGGGGGTTGTGGGGGGGGGGTGGAGTGTTTCAGGTAAGGGTAACCTTTCAGATAACCTGTTGAAAAAAAAAATCGGGGATTTTGACAAATTGCAGGATTGTGACCCTTTTTCGGGTTTTAAAATATCCCCGTGTTACAACGCTTTGGGTTTTTTAATGTCACAATACCAAAAAAATTTTCCAAAACTGAAAAAACTGGGCAGTGGATTATTGAAGTTGGGGAAAAATCACAGCCCTTTTTGGGGGCGGCCCGCTTATGTCAGTTAAGAAAAGAGGGGAAATCCCTTTTTGCACAAAGAGTACATTACCAATGTAACCCTGTTCGTTCACGCAATAAAGTTACTTGTTTTTTTTTAAATTGGGGTTTTGGGAAGCTGCACAAATCATTCGGATAAAGCAAAAATCCCCCCACAACAGGTTATTTCATAATTTGGGTTTTTAGATGTCGATCTAAAACAATCTATTGATACAATTAGGAAAAAGAAAGCTCGATTCGTTTTGGGCAAAATCAAAATGCAATACCTGTGCTAAAATAGACTGGTTTATCCTTCTTTAAGGAGGGGGATATAAAGAAGAGAAAAAAAAAGACGGACTCACTACTTGTTTAACAAAGTGGCCCTACAAATTTACTCGGTATAGAATTCCCGGGGGAGACAGAAAGGACAAGACTGCACTGTATGCAGAACAAAAAGGGTTATCAAGAGTATAAAAGAATACTTTAAAAATATGAATCAGAGAATTTTTTTCCACCAACAATCTAATTGGGTTTTAAACGCAAACCACAATTTGACTGTTCTTAAAGGGTAAAAAATTTCGCGCGGGGACATGTATTTTATGTTTAACGTGTGGGGGGGGTGTGTGTGTGTGGGGTGTGTTGTGTTGTGTGTGTGGGTTTTGGTGTGTGGTGTGTGGGTGGGGTATGGTGTGTGTGTGTGTGGGGTGTGTGTGGGGTGTGTGTGTGTGTGTGTGTGTGTGGTTTGTGTGGGTTTTTGTGCTGTGGGGTGTATGTGTGTGGGTATGTTTGTGTGTGTGGTGTGTGTGTTTTGTGTGGTGTGTGGGTGTGTGTGTGTGTGTGTAAATTTCCCTGCGTGTGGTGTTCGTGTGTGTTTTTTGGGGAGGTACAAAACCTTTCAGATAACGCGCTGAAAAAAAAAAAAACGGGGATTTTCGACAAATTCAGGGGGGTTTTCATTTTTCGGTTTTTTAAATATCACTGTTCCCAAAGCATTGTTTTTTCGAAAGTCACAAAACAAAAATTTTGCCAAAACTGAAAAAACCCGTCAGTGGATTTTATGAAGTTGATAAACATCCCCAGCCCCTTTTTGGGGGCGCCCCGCTTTAAATTTGATTAAGAAATGATGGAAAAACTTTCTGCAGAAAGAGTAGATTAAACAAGTGTACGTAAACGTTTTCCCCATATGAATGACTTGGGTTTTTTTGAACTTTGTTTTGGGCAAGCTGCACAAATGCATTCGATATAAAGCAAAAAACACACCACAACAGTTTTTGCAAATTTTGGGTTTTTTTGGAAAGTCGATCTAAAAGAACTTTTTTATACCAGTTAGGAACTGAAACTCATTCCCTTTGGGGGAAAAAAAACAAAAAAGCAATACCTGTGCTAAAGTAGGGCCCTGTGAATCTCTTGCAAAGGGGGGCCGATAAAAGAGAAAAAAAAAAGGCCACTCACAACATTTTTAACAAAAAGGCAAACTATTGAAATTTTGTATAGAATTACGGGAGAGACAGAAAGGGCAAGACTGCCACTATTGCAGAACAAAGGGTCCATCAAAAATATAAAGAAAACTTTTAAAAAATGAGAACAGAGTAAATTTTTTCCAGCAACACCCAAATTTTTTTAGCGCAAACCACAATTGGGCGTTCTGACAAAAGGGGGAAAAATTCGGGGGCGCGCACGTGTATTTTTTATATACTTTGGGGGGTGAGTGGGGTGTGTTGGGGTGTGTGTGTGTGGTTTTGTGTTGTGTGTGTGTTTTTGTGTGTGTGTGTGTGTGTGTGTGTTGTTGTGTGTGTGTGTGTGCCCTGGTGCGTGTGTGCGTTTTGTGTGTTGCAGGTAAAGCATAACCTTTCAGAATAAAAACGTTGAGAAAAAAAATGGGGAAATTTTTGACAAATTTTCAGGATTGTGACATTTTTTTTTGTTTAAATATCACGGTTACAAAAGCATTTTTGGTTTTTTGAATTTTCACAATTCAAAAAATTTTTCCCAAACTGAAAAATCTGTCAGGGAATATAAAGAAGTTGAGTAAACACACAGCCCTTTTTGGGGAAAGCCAGCTTAAAGTCAGATTATGAAATGAGAGAAAAATTTTTTGCAGAAAGAAATAAAAAAACAAAATGTACTATTCGTTTTCCCCATATAAGTGAAATTTTTTTGTTTTAAAAACCCGGTTTTTGGGTTTAAGCTGCACAAATGCTTTGAAATAAAAACAAAAATAACACCAGAACAGGTCATTGCATAAAATTTTTTTTTTTTGGGTTCCATCTAAAAGAATCGTTTTTACCAGTTAGGGAAAAAAAGCTCGATTCGTTTTGGGCAAAAATCAAAATGCAAACCTGGGCTAAAAATAAAAACCCTGTGATCTCTTTTCAAAGGAGGGGATAAAAGAGAAAAAAAAAATGGCGCACCACTAAAAATTGTCAAAAAAGTGGCAAACATTGGGCCCCGGGGATAGAATAAGGGAGAGACAGAAAGGACCCCAAAATTTACTGTAGGGAAACAAAGGCTCATCAAGATAAATTTTAAAAAAATACTTTAACTTTTGAGTCGAGTATTTTTTGCCAACAACAGTCTAATTGGGTTTTTGCGCAAACCACAAATTTTTTTTTTGTTTTTTAAAAGGTTTGGGGGAAAAAATTCCGGGGCGCGCACGTGTATTTATATATACGTTTTGGTTGTGAATGTGTGTGTCGTGTGTGTGTGTGTGTGGGGTGTGTGGGTGTGTGTGTGTGGGGGTGAGTGTGTGGGTGTGTTTTGTGTGGGTGGGGGGCGGGCGTGGGGTTTGCGTGTGTGTGGGGTTTCAAAGGGAAGCATAACCTTTCAGATAACACTGTTGAAAAAAAAAATTTTGGGGATTTTTGAAAAAATTTTCAGGATTGGACATTTTTTCGTTTTAAAAATAACAAAAGGGGGTTTTCCAAAGCATTTGGTTTTTTGAATGTCACCAAAACAAAAATTTTTTCCCAAACTGAAAAATCTGTCAGTGATTTTTATGAAGTTGGGTAAACATCAAAAGCCCTTTTTTGGGGGGGCCAGTTTTAAGTCAAATTTTGAAATGATGAAAATCTTTCGCAGAAAGAGTAGATTAAACAAGTGAAATGTTTGTTTTTGCATATGAAATGACTTGTTTTGGGGTTTAACTTGGGGTTTTGGGTTTAAGCCCGCCAAATGCATTCGGTTTAAAGGAAAAATCACACCACAACAGGGGCATTGCATAATTTTTTTCTTAAATTCCGAAACTAAAGCAAATTTTGGGTACCAGTTAGGGAAAAGAAAACCGATTTTGTTTTTGGGCCCAAAAACAAAACGCAATACCTGTGCTAAAGTAGAAACCCTGTGATCTCTTCTTAAAAAGGGGGGATATAAAGAGAAAAAAAAAAAAGACGGCCACTACATTGTCAAGGGAAAATGGGATACTATTGACTCGGGATAGAATAACGGGAGAGAAAAGAAAAGGGGAAAGGGCTGCACGTATGCAGAACAAAGGTTTTTTCAAAGAAATAAAAGAATACTTTTGCATATGAAACAAGCATTTTTTCCACAACGTCCAAAAGGGTTTTTGCGCAAACCACAATTTTACCTTTCTGACACGGATTAAATAATTCGCGCGATCAACCGGGGTTTTTTATATTAAAGGGTGTGTGTGGGGGGGGTGTGTGTGGTGTGTGGGGTGTGGGTGGTGTGTTGTGTGTGTGTGTTGTGTGCGGGGGTGTGTACTTGTTGTGTGTGTGTGTTTTTGTGTGTGTGGTGTTGTGTTGCGCGTGTGTTGTGTTTTGGGGTGTGTTGCCGGGAAGCCCTAACCTTTCCCGATAACCCTGTTGAAAAAAAAAAAACCCCGGGGATTTTTTGACAAAAATTTCAGGGTTGTGACTTTTTTCTTGTAACTATTTACGTGTTAAAAACGCAATTTTGGTTTTTGAAAAGTCACAATACAAAAAATTTGCCAAAACGAAAAAAACTGTCGGGATTATAGAAGTTTGGGGAAAAATCACCGCCCTTTTTTGGGGGGCCAGCTTGATGTCAATTTTAAAAAAAGAAGAAAATCCTTTTTGCACAAAGAGTACCTTACAAGTGTCCGTGTTTGTTCACCCCATTAAAGTGACTTGTTTTTTAAATTGGTTGGTTGAAGCTCCCAAATGCATTTTTGGGATAAAAACAAAAATCACAACCACAACAGGTCATTGCCCAATTTTTTTTTTGTTTTTTAAATGTCCGGGGTTTTAAAACAAACTAAAAGGTACAAGTTTGGAAAAGAAAGCTCATTCGTTTGGGCAAGAACAAAAAGCAATACCTGTGCTAAATAGACTGTGGGAACTCTTCTTTAAAAGGGGGATATAAAGAGAGAGAAAAAAAAAGACGGACTCACTACAAATTTTCAACCCAAAATGGCAAACTATTGACTCGGTATGAAAATTTCGGGGGGAGACAGAAAGGACAAGACTGCACGTAAAGCAGAAAAAAGGCTTATCAAAGATATAAAAAATACTTTAACATAAAGAGATGAAACATTTTTTTCCACCAAAAAATCTAATTGTTTTAAACGCAAACCACAATTTTGTTTTAAAAGGGATAAAATAATTTCGCGCGGGGACATTAAATTTTTGTTTTACGTTTGTGTGTGTGTGTGTGTGGGGTGTGTGGTTGTGGGGTGTGTTGTGTGTGTGGGGTGTGTGTGGTGTGTATGGGGTTTTGTTTTTGGGGTGTGGTTTTGGGGGTTTGTGTGTGTGTGGGGGTGTGTGGGTGTGTTTTTGTGTCGTGTGTGTTTTATGTGTGTGTGTAAAGTTTTTGGGGGTGTTTTGGGGTGGGTTTTGTTGTGGGGTGGGGGTTTTTGTGTGTTGTGGTGGTTTTTGAAAGGCTGCGTGTGGGGGTTGCGGGTGTGTGTTGGGAGGGAAGCATAACCTTCCGATAAAAGCTGCTGAAAAAAAAAACGGGTATTTTCGACAAATTGCAGGATTGTGGGCATTTTGCGTTTTAACTAAACACGGGGTTTCAACCAATTGTTTTTCGAATGGGCACAAAACAAAAAAATTTTCCAAAAACGAAAAAAACTGTCAGTGGTTATATAAGTTGATAAACCCACAGCCCTTTTTGGGGACGCCAGCTTAATTCAATTTAAAGAAATGATGAAAATCTTTCTGCAGAAAAGTAATTAGCCAAATGTACTATTCCCTTTACGCAATAATGACTTGTTTTTTTTTGAAAAACCGGGTTTGGGTTTTAAAAAGCCCAAAATGCATTCGATATAAAGCAAAAATCCACCACAACCCGGTCTTTTCATAAAATTTTTTCTTGGATGTCCCATCTAAAAGAATCTGTTGATACCATTGGGAAAAGAAAACTCGATTCGTTTTGGTCAAAAAACAAAAAAGCAAACCGGGGCTAAAGTAGACCCCTTTTGATCTCTTTCAAAGGAAGGGGATATAAAAAGAAAAAAAAAAAGGGCACTCCTAAAATTGTCCCAAAAAAGTGGGATACATTGACCCGGTAAGAAAATTTCCCGGGGAGACAAAAGGACAAGACTGCACATATGCAAACAAAGGCTCATCAAGATTTAAAAAGAATACTTTAACTATGAGATCAAGTAATTTTTTTCCAGCAACAGGCTAATTGTTTTAAACGCAAACCACAATTGACTTTTTTTTTTTCTGACACAGGATGGGAAAAAATTCGGCGCGCGGGACGTGTATTTAAAATTTTTCCCTTTTTTGGGGTGTGGTGGGGGTGTGTGTGGTGTGGTGGTGTGTGTGGTGTGTGTGTGTGTTTGTGTGTGTGTTGTGTTGTGTGTGTGTGGTGTGTGTGTGCTGGGGGCTTTTGTGCGTGTGTTGTTCAGGTAAGCATAACCTTTTAGATAACACGTTGAGAAAAAAAATCGGGAAAATTTTTTACAAATTGCAGGAATTTTGACATTTTTCCCCTTTTAACTATCACGTGTTACAACGCTTTTGGGTTTTTGAATGTCCCCAAACAAAAAATTTTGCCCAAACTGAAAAATCTGTTTAGTGGAAAAATATGAAATTGGGGAAACTCACAGCCCCCTTTTTGGGCGCCACTTATTTTCCCGATTAAGAAATGAAGAAAATCTTTTTTGGGGAGAAAGATTTAAATTTGCAAGTGTAATGTTCGTTACGGGATATGAAATGCCCTTTTTTTGTTTAACTTTGGGTTTTGGTTTTAAAACCCGCAAAAAATCATTCGGTATAAAGGAAAAATTTAACCACAACAAGGGCATTGGGAAAAATTTTTTTCTTTTGATGCCGACTAAAACAAACTTTTGATACCCTAAAGGGGCAGGAAAAACTCGATTCGTTTGGGCAAAAAATCAAAAGGCCCTAACGTCTAAATAGACCGTGGGGATCTCTTTTTTAAGGGGTGATTAAAGAGAAAAAAAAAAGACGGACTCACTTTCATGTCAACAAAGTGGCATACAAATTGGGCCGGGATGAATAACGGGGGAGAAAAGGACAAACTGCCCCTTAAGCAGAAAAAAGGTTTATCAAGAGATAAAAAAAAATACTTTAACATATGAGAATTTAGAGCAGTTTTGCCCTCAACAGTCCCAATTGTTTTTAGCGCAAACCAAAATTTGACTTTTCTGACAAAGGTATGAAATAATTCCGCGCGCGCACTGTATTTTTTAAAATACGTGTGTGTGTGTGTTGTTTTGGGGTGTGTGTGTGGTGTTTGGGGTTTTGTGTGTGGTGTGTGTTGTGTTGTGTGTGGGGCGCGCGCCGTGTGTTTTGGGGGGTTTTGGTTTGTGTGTGTTTGTGTGCGTGTGGTGTTATGTGTGTGGGGTTTTGTGTTTTTTGAGTGTGTGTGGTGTGGGTTGTGTGTGGGTGTGTTTTTTAGTGCGCCCTGTAAGTTGCGGGTGTGGGTTTCAGGTTTAAACATAACCTTTTTAGAAACACGGGTTAAAAAAAAATCGGTATTTTCGACAAATTGCAGGATTGTGGGCATTTTGGGGTTTTAACTATCACGTGTTACAACGCATTGTTTTTTCCCAATTCACAATACAAAAATTTTGCCAAAAATGAAAAAACGTCAGTAGATTTTATGAATTGCTAAACATCAAAGCCCTTTTTTTGGGGGGCCCCCGCCCTTTATGTCGATTAAAAATATGAGAAATCTTTTGCCCCAAAGAGTACATTACCAAGTGTACGGTTCGTTTTAAAGGCATATGAAGTTTACTTGTTTTGTTTTTTAACTTGGTTTTTGGGTTCCCAACTGCACAAATGCATTCCCGGGAAAAAAGCAAAAATCACACCACAACAGGTGAATTTCCTAATTTTTTTTCTTAGATGCCGATCTAAAACATTTTTGTTTGGGTACCCCGTTTTGGAAAAGAAAGCTCATTCCGGGTTTCAAAAAACCAAAAAAGGGAAACCTGGCTAAAGTGACCGTGTGATCTCTTCTTAAGGAGGGTTTATATAAAAAAGAAAAAAAAATGAAAGGGCTCACTACTTTTTCAACAAAGTGGCATACTATTTTACTCGGGGGAAAAAATTAAAGGGAGAGACCCGAAAGGACAAGAAGCGCCCTGTATGCAAACTAAAATTTATCAAAGATATAAAAATACTTTTTCCAAAATTTGATTTAGAGCATTTTTGCCAGCAACAGCTTTAAAATTTTTTGCGCAAACCACAATTTTTACTGGTTTTGGGCACGGGGGAAATAATTCTGCGCGCCACGTGGGATTTAAAATATACGTGTGTGTGTGTGTGTGGTGTGTTTTGGTTGTGTGTGTTGTGGTGTGGTGTGTGGGTTTTGTGTTTTGTTGCGTTTTGGGGTGTATGAGGTGTGTGGTTTTGTTTGTGTGTGTGGGTGTGTGTGTGTGTGTGTGTTTGGGTTTTTATGTTGGGGTGGGGTGAAAGGTTTTTTGGGGTTTGTGTTGTTTTGGGTTTTTATGTTATTTTGGTGTATGTGTGTTTGTGTGTGGGGTTGGGGTGTGTGGGTTTGGGGTGTGTGTGTGGGGTGTTTGTGGGTTTTTGTGTGTGTGTATGTGTTTTGGTGTTTGTGGGGTGTGTGTGTGTGTGGGGTGTGTGTGTGTGTGTGTGTGTGTGGTTTTTTTGCAGGGAAGCATAACCTTTCAGATAACACTGTTTTGGAAAAAAAAAAAACGGGATTTCAAAAAATTGCAGGGTTGTGACATTTTGCCCTGTTAAATAAACACGGTTTTCAACGCAAAAGTTTTTGGAAAGTTTACATACAAAAAATTTTCCAAAACTGAAAAAAACTTTTTCATGGATTATATGAAGTTTGGGGAAACATCACAGCCCCCTTTTTTGGGGCGCCACTTGGGAAGTCCCGATTATGAAATAAGAAATCTTTCGCACAAAGATCATTACCAAGTGTACGTGTTCCCTTCACGGGATATAAAGTGACTTGTTTTGTTTAACTTGGTTTTGGTTTTAAGCTGCACAAATGCAATCGGGATAAAGCAAAAAACACACCCACAAAATCATTTCATAATTTGTTCTTAGATTCGATCTAAAAAAAATCTGGTTTATACAAGTTAGGAACAGAAAGCTCGATTCGTTTGGTCAAGAATTTAAAATGCAATATCTGGCTAAATAGACTGTGTGAAACTCCCTTTTTAAGGAGGGGGATATAAAGAGAAAAAAAAAAAGACGGAAATTTACTACACTGTCAACAAAGTGGGAAAACTATTGACTCGGGATGAATTACGGAGAGACAGAAAGACAAGACGCACTGTAAAAAAGAACAAAGGCTTATCAAGAGATATAAAAGAATACTTAAAAAATGAGATCAAGCATTTTTTTCCCCCAACAATCTAATTGTTTTTTGCGCAAACCACAATTTTTACTGTTTTTTAACGGGAAAAAAATAATTTCGCGCGCCCCACATTATTTTTTGTATACGTGTGTGTGTGTGTGGGGTGTGTGTGTGTTTTGTGTGTGTTGTGTTTTGGGGTTTTGTGGGGTAGGGGTGGTTTTGTGTGTGGGTGTGGTGTGTGTGTTGTGTGTGTGTGGTGTGTGGGGGTATGTGTGTGTGTGTTTTTTGGGCGTTTTGGGGGTGGGAAAGTGGGTTGTAAAGTTTGTGTGTGTGTTTGTGTGTGTGTGTGTGTGTGGTTTTTTGTGTGTGTTGTGTGTGTTTTGTTTGGGGCGTGTGTGTGGCGTGTGTGGGGTTTCAGTAACATAACCTTTTTAAAAACAAATGCTGAAAAAAAAAATCGGGTATTTTTTGACAAAATTTCAGGATTTTTGGGCATTTTTGGGGTTTTAACTACACGTTTACAACGCATTTTTTTCGAAAAGTCACAATACAAAAATTTTGCCAAAAAATGAAAAACTGTCAGTGGGGTTATATAAGTTAGTAAAAACACACAGCCCTTTTTGGGGGCGCCACTTTAAGGCAATTATGAAATATGAGAAATTTTTTCCCGCCGAAAGAAGATTTGCAATGTAAAGTGTTCGTTTTCGCATAAAAAGTGACTTTTTTGTTTTAACTCGGTTTTGGTTTAAGCTGCACAAATGGGATTCGGTAAAAAAGCAAAAACACACCACAACAGGGCATTTCAAAATTTTTTTCTTGGATGTCGATTTTAAAAGAATCTGTTGAAAACCAGTTAGGAAAAAAAGCCGATTCGTTTTTGGGCAAAAAAACAAAATGCAAACCTGTGCAAATTTGACCGTGTGATCTCTTGCAAAGGGGGGCGGGTATCAAAAGAAAAAAAAAATGGGGCCCCACTAATTGGGGCAAAAAATGGCATACTATTGACTCGGTATGAAAAACGGGAGAGACAGAAAGGACAAGACTGCCCGGGATGCAGAACAAAGGGTCATCAAGATATATAAAAGAATACTTAACCCTATGAACCAAAAGATTTTTGCCAGCCCAAAATCTAATTGTTTTACGCAAACCACAATTTGACTGTTCTGAAAACAGAAAGAAATAATTCCGCGCGCGCACGGGTATTTATATATACGTGTGTGTGGTTAGTGTGTTGGGGTGTGGGTTGTGGGGTGTGTGGGGTTTTGGGGTGTGTGGTAGGGGTGTGTGGGTGGGTGGTGTGTTGTGTTGTGCGTGCGTCCGTGGGGTGCGGTGTGGGTTCCAGGGAAACAAAACCTTTTTGATAAAACTTTTAGAAAAAAAAACGGGTTTTTCGAAAAAATTGCAGATTGTGGGCATTTTTCGTTGTAAATATCACGTGTTTCAACGCTTGGTTTTTTTAATGTCACAATTTCAAAAATTTTGCCCAAACTGAAAAAACTGGGCCCAAAATGAAGTTGGGGAAAAAACCCAGACCGTTTTGGGGGGCCCAGCTTTAGTCAGATTTTTGAAAAAAGATGAAAATTTTTTTCGCAAAAAGTAGGGTTACAAGTGTACGTTTCGTTTTTCCCCATATGAAATACTTTTTTGTTGAACCCCGGTTTGGGGTTTAAGCTGCAAAAAATCATTCGGGATAAAGCCCAAAAACACACCACAACAGGTCATTGCATAATTTGTTCTTAGATGCCGATCTAAAGCAATCTTTTTGGGTAAACCCTAAGGAGGGAGAAAAACTCGAATTTTTTGGTCAAAATCAAAATGCAATTCTTGCTAAAGTAAAACCGTGTGAACTCTTCTTAAGGGGGTGATAAAAGAAAAAAAAAAAAAAGACGGACTCACTTTCATTGTCAAAAAAAGTGGCATACTATTGACTCGGTAAAGAATAAAAGGGAGAGACAGAAAGGGCAAGGGCTGCACTGTATGCAGAAAAAAGGTTTTTTTTAAGAAAATATAAAAGAATACTTTTTAAAATATGAATCAGAGCATTTTTGGGCCCTCAACAGTCAATTGTTTTTTTCGCAAAACCCCAATTTTTACTTTTCCGAAAACGGGATGAAATAATTCCGCGCGGCACGTGTATTTATATAAAACGTGTTTGTGTGTGTGTGTGTTTTGTGTGTGTGTGTGCGCGTGTGTGGTGTGGTGTGTGTGGTTTTGGTGTGTTTTTGTGTTTCGTGTGGTGTGTATGTGTGTGGGGTGGGTTTGTGTGTGTGTTTGTGTGTTTGGGGGGTGGTGTGTGTGTGTGTGGGGTGTGTGCGCCCTTTTGGGGTGCTGTGGGGGGGTTTCCGGGAAGCATAACCTTTAGATAACACCCGTTGAAAAAAAAAAACGGGTATTTTCGGGCAAATTGCAGGATTGTGACATTTTGCGTTTGTAACTAAACACGTGTTTTCAACGCCTTGTTTTTCGAAAGTCCCCAATACAAAAAATTTTTCCCAAAAATGAAAAATCTGTCAGAAAATTATATGAATTGCAAAAAATCACAGCCCTTTTGGGGAAAGCCACTTTATTCAGATTATGAAATGATGAAAATCTTTCGGGAAAAGAGTAGATTAGCAAAATTTTACTTTTTCGTTTACGCCCTATGAAGGACTTTTTTTTGGTTTAACTTGGGGGCGTTCAAGCTGCACAAAAAGCATTCGGTATAAAAACAAAAAACCACCACAACCCGGGGATTGGGAAAATTTTTTCTTTTGATGCCCCATCTAAAACATTCTTTTTTGATACCCGTTAGGAAAAAAAACTCATTCGGTTTTTTCAAAAATCAAAATGCAATACCTTGCTTAAAGTAGACCGTGGGGATCCCCTTTTTAAGGAGGCGAATAAAGAGAAAAAAAAAAAACAGACTCACTTTCATTGCAACAAAGTGGGATACATTGACTCGGTATAGAAATTTCGGGGGAGACAGAAAGGGGGCAAGACTGCCTGTAAAGCAAACTAAGGTTTATCAAAAGATATAAAAGAATACTTTAACCCTAAGAGAAACCGAGCATTTTTGCCCCAAAAAGTCCCAATTGTTTTAGGGGCAAACCCCAATTTTAATGGGTTTTGACACGGATAAATAATTCCCGTGCGCGCACGTGTATTTATAATAAAATGGGGTTTTTGTGTGTGGGGTGTGTGTGTGTGGGGTGTGTGTGCGTGTGTGTGTTGGGGTGTGTTGTGTGTTTTTTGTGTCGTGTGGGGTTTTGTGGTGTGTTTTGTTTGTTTGTGTGGGTGGTGGGGTGTGTGTGTGTGTGTGCGTGCGCGTGCGGTGTGCTTTTTGTGTTGCAGGGAAGCATAACCTTTCAGATACACATTGAAAAAAAAAAAAAACGGGGAATTTTCGACCCAAAAAGCAAGGGTTGTGACATTTTGCCCTTGTAACTATCACGTTTAAAAAACGCCCCTTGTGTTTCGAATTTTCACAATACAAAAAATTTTTTCCAAAACTGAAAAATCCCGTCATTGGGTTATATGAAGTTGGGTTTAAAAATTTCAAAACCCTTTTTGGGGAGGCCAAAAATTATTTCAGATTTTTGAAATGATGAGAAATCTTTCTTTCTGCAGAAAGAAATAAATTAGTATGTGTACGTGTTTTTGTTTTTCGCATATAAAGTGACTTTTTTTTTTGAACTCGGGGTTTGGTTCAAGATGCACAAATGCATTCGGGATAAAGCAAAAATCAAAACCACAACAGTCATTGGGATAATTTTTTTCTTAGATGTCATCTAAAAGAAACTGTTTATAAAAGTTTTGGGCCCGAAAGCTCGTTTTGTTTGGTCAAAATCAAAATGCAAAATCTGTGGTAAAAATAGTCCGTGTGTCTCTTTTTAAAGGGGGGGTGAAAAATAAAGAGAAAAAAAAATACAGACTCACACATTGTCAAAAAAGTGGGATACTATTTACCGGTAAGAATTTAAAGGGAGAGACCCAAAGGACAAGACTTTTCACTGTAAAAAAGAACAAAGGCTTATCAAGGATTAAAAAGAAACTTTAAAAATTGAGATAAGCATTTTTCCACCAACCTCTAATTCTTTTAGCGCAAAAACCCCAATTTGGGCAGTTTTGGGCAGGGGATAAAATAATTCCGCGAGCGCACGTGTATTTATGATACTTTTTTTTGGGGTATGTTTTTTCTGTTGGGGGTGTGTGTGTGTTGTGTGTGGGTGTGTGTGGTGGGTTTTGTGTTTGGGGTGATTGTGTTTGTATGTGTGTGGTGTGTTTTGTGTGTGTTGTTTGTGTGTGGTGGTGTGTAAGGGGAAAGTTTTTTGTATTTTTGTGTGTATGTGTTTGTGTGTGGGGTGTGTGTGTGTGGTGGGGTCGTGTGGTTGTGTGGTGTTGTTGTGTGGGGGTGTTTGGTTTTTCAGGGACATAACCTTTCAATTTAAAACTTTGAAAAAAAAAAAACGGTAATTTTTTGACAAATTGCAGGAATTTTGACATTTGCGTTTTTAACTAAACACGGGGTTACAACCATTGTTTTTCGAATGCACAAAACAAAAAATTTGCCAAAAAACCTTTAAAAATCTGTCAGTGGATTATATGAAGTTGGGTAAACAACACCGCCCTTTTTTGGGGGGCCAGCTTTTATGTCCCCCTTAAAGAAATGATGAGAAAAACCTTTTTTGCACAAAAGTACATTACCCCAAATTACATGTTTTTACCCCAAAAAAAAGTGACTTTTTTTTGTTTAACTTGGGGTTTTGGGTTTAAGCTGCAAAAAATGCATTCGGTAAAAGCAAAAATCCCAAACCCCAACAGATCATTGCATAATTTTGGGTTTTTAGATGTCGATCTAAAACAATCTTGATACAAGTTTGGAACAAAAAACTCGTTCGTTTGGCAAGAAAACCCAAAAAGCAAAACCTGTGCAAAGTAGACTGTGTGTCCTTTTTAAGGAGGGTGATAAAAGAGAAAAAAAAATGACGGGCTCACTACATTTTCAACAAAGTGCAAACTATTGCTCGGGATAGAATTACGGGGGGAGACAGAAAAAGGGCAAGACTTCAAATGTAAACAGGGAAATAAATTTTTTCAAAAGTTTTAAAAGGGAAACTTTTTAAAAAATAATCCGAGCATTTTTGGGCCCGCAACGTCTAATTGGTTTTTGCGCAAACCACAATTTGACTGTTCTGAAAACGGGATGAATAATTCGGGCCGCCCGTGTAAAATATAAAACCTTGGGGGTGTGGTGTTTTGGTGGGGGGGTGGGGGGTGGTGTGTGGTTTTGGGGCGTTGTGGTGGAAAAGGGGGGTTGGGGTTGGGGTGGGTTTGGGGGGGTGGGGGTGGGGTTTCGGGCGGGGGCTGGGCAAGGTTTGGGGGGGAAAACCAAAACCTTTTAAAACACGTTTAAAAAAAAAAAAACGGGTATTTCGACCCCAAAGCAGGGTTGTCATTTGGGGTTGAAACTAACACGTGTTTCAACCATTGGTTTCGAATGTCACAAAAAAAATTTCTCCAAAACGAAAAAACTTCAGGGTTAAAAAGAGTTGGGAAAAAAAACAGCCCTTTTTTGGGGAGGCCAGCCTTGGTTTCAGATTTTGAAAATGAAAACCCTTTCCCGCAGAAAAAAGGAAAAATTTGGATGTGTACGGTTCCCTTTTTCCCCATATAAAGTGACTTTTTTTTGTTTAACCGGGTTTGGTTCAAATGCACAAATGCATTCGGTAAAAAAAAAAATCACACCCCAACAGGTCATTGCATAATTTGTTCTTTGATGTCGATCTAAAAGAAAACTGTTGATTTAAATTTTTAAAAAGAAAGCTCATTTGTTTTGGGAAAAAAACCAAAAATGCAATATCTGTGGTAAAGTAAAACCCGGGGAATTTTCTTTTTAAGGAGGGGGTGATATAAAGAGAGAAAAAAAATGACAGACCACTTTCAATTTTCAAAAAAATGGGGATACTATTGGGCTCGGGAAAGAATAACGGGAGAGACACAAAGGGCAAAGACTGCACTGTAAAGCAGAACAAAGGCTTTTTCAAAAGATAAAAAGAATACTTTAACAAAATGAGATCGAAACATTTTTTTCCACCAAACACTCCAAAATTTTTTATGCGCAAACCCACAATTTGACAGTTCTGACAGGGATAAAATAATTCCGCGAGCGCACGTGTAAATTTTTTTATTTCAAGGGGTGTTTATGTTTCTCTGGTGTGTGTGTGTGTGTGTGTGTGGTGTGTGTGTGTGTGTTTTGGGGGTTTTGTTGTATTGTTTGTTTTTGTGGGTGGTAATGTGTGGTGGGGTTTTTGTGTTGTGGTGGTAAGTGAAAAGTGTGGTAAATGGGGGTGTGTAAGTGTGTTTTGTGTGGTTGGGGGTGGTGTGTGTGTGGTGTGGGGTGTGTTTTTCAAGGGAACAAAACCTTTTTAGATAACACGTGAAAAAAAAAAATCGGGGATTTTCCCACAAATTGCAGGATTTGACATTTGCGTTTTTAACAACACGTGTTTCAACGCCCTTGTTTTTCGAAAGGGCCCCATCCCAAAAAAAAATTTCCAAAACTGAAAAACTGTCAGTGGGTTTTTATGAAGGGTTGGGGAAAAATCACAGCCCTTTTTGGGGGGCCAGTTTATGCAATTATAAATGATTAGAAATCTTTCTGCACAAAGAGTACATTACCAAAATGTAAAAATGTTTGTTTTCGCATTTTTAAAAATTTACTTGTTTTTTTAACTTGGTTTTTGGTTTAAAAACTGCACAAAAAGCATTCGGTATAAAGCAAAAATCACAAACCCCAACAATCTTGCATAAATTTTTTCTTAGATGTCGATCTAAAACAATCTGTTGATACAAGTTTGGGAAAAAAAAAAGCTCGTTCGTTTTTGGGCAAGAAACAAAATGCAATACCGGGGCTAAAGTAGACTGTGGGGATCTCTTCTTAAGGAGGGGATAAAAAGAGAAAAAAAAAGGAAAGGACCACTACATTGTCAACAAAGTGCCCTACTATTGGCCCCGGTAAAGAATTAAAGGGGGGACAGAAAGGGCAAACTGCACTGTAAAAAAAACTAAGGTTTAAAACAGAGATATAAAAAAATACTTTTAAAATAAGAGATCCCGAGCATTTTTTCCAGCAACAGTCTAAATTTTTTTTAGCGCAAAACCCCAATTTTTCGGGTTCCCGACACGGGAAAGAAATAATTTTTGTGCGCGCACGTGTATTTTATATAAAGGGTGTGTGTGATGGTGTGTGGTGGTGTGCGTTTTGGTGTTTTTGTGTGTGTGTGTTATTTTTTGTGGCGTGTGGTGTGTATGTGTTTTGGGGTGTGTTTTTTTTTGGGGTGTGTGTGTGTGTGTGGTGGTGTGTGTGTGTGCGTGGGGCGGGGCGTGTGGCATGTGTGGTGTTGCAGGGAAGCATTAAAAAACCCTTTCAGATAACACGTTTAAAAAAAAAAAAAACGGGTATTTTTTGAAAAAATTGGGAGGATTGGGGACATTTTGCGTTTTAAAAATCACGTGTTACAACGCATTGTGTTTGAATGTCCAATACAAAAATTTCTCCAAAAAATGAAAAAAACGCAGTGGGTTTATGAAGTTGGGGAAACCTTACAGCCCTTTTTTTGGGGGGGCCAGCTTATTTCAGATTAAAATGATGAGAAATCTTTCTGGGGAAAGAGTAATTAGTATGTTTACGTGTTCGTTTAAAGCATAAAAAAGGACCCTTTTTTTTTGAACTGGTTTTGGGTTTAAAAATTCACAAATGCAAACGGTAAAAAGCCAAAAAAACCAAAACCACAACCGGTCATTGCAAAAATTTGTTCTTTTGATGTCGATCTAAAAAAATCTGTTGATAACAGTTAGGAAACAGGAAAAACTCGATTCGTTTTTGGGCAAGAATCCCCAAAATTTCAAAAATCTGTGGGAAAAGACCGTGTGAACTCTTCCTTTAAAGGGGGGTTGATATAAAAAAAGAAAAAAAAAGACAGACTCAAAACATTTTTCAAAAAAATGGGTAACTAATTTACTCGGTATAGAATAACGGGAGAACACAAAGGGCAAGACTGCACTTGGGTTTTTAAAGGGGGAAAAAAAAGGCTTAACAAGAATAAAAAAGAATACTTTAACATATGAATCAGAGCATTTTTGCCCCCAACACTCTAATTCTTTTAAACGCAAACCACAAATTTTCAGTTTTTTACAGGGGATAAAAATAATTTTCCCCCCCCCCGGGAAAACGCACGGTTTTTTAAAGTATACTTGTGTGTGAAATTTTTTCTGTGTGTGGGTGTTGTGTGTGTTGGTGTGGTGGTTTTGGTGGGGTGTTTGTGTGTGTTGGTGTAAAGGGGTGTTTGAAAATTGGGGGTTGGGGGTGTATGTGTGTGTGTGTTTTTGGTGTGTGGGGGTGTATGGGTATGTGTGTTTAAAAGTTGTGTGTGTATGTGTGTTTGTGTGTGTGTTTGTGGGGTGTGTGGGTTGTGGGTTGGGGGGGGTGTGTGTGTGTGGGGTGTGTGTGTGGTGTGTTTTTTGCAGGGAAGCATAACCTTTTTAGATAACACTGGGTTTAAAAAAAAAAAAACGGGGATTTTCGACAAATTGCAGGTTGTGACATTTTGCGTTGTAACTATCACGTGTTTTCAAAAGCATTGTTTTTTTCGAATTTTCACAATACAAAAAAATTTTCCAAAACTGAAAAAAACTGTCAAATGGATTTTTATGAAGTTGGGGGGAAAAACACAGCCCTTTTTGGGGAGGCCAGCTTTATGTCAGATTATGAAATTATGAGAAATCTTTTTGCAAAAAAGAGTAACATTACCCAAATGTACATGTTCGTTTAAAAGCATATAAAGGGGACCCTTTTTTTTTTTAACTTTGGGTTTTGGTTTTAAGCTGCACAAATGCTTTTGGAAAAAAAAGCAAAAAACACACCCCAACAGGGCTTGCATAATTTTGTTTTTTTAGTGCGATCTAAAACAATCTGTTGAAACAAGTTAGGAACAGAAAGCTCGATTTTTTTTGGTCAAGAAACAAAAAGGGAATACCGTGCTAAAGTAGACTGGTGACTCTTTTTTAAGGAGGTTGATATAAAGAGAGAAAAAAAAAATACAGACTCACTACATTGTCCCAAAAAAATGGCCCTACAATTTACTCGGTAAAAAATAACGGGGAAAAACAGAAAGGACCCGAAATGCACTGTTGCAGAACAAAAAGGGTTTCAAGAATAAAAAGAATACTTTAACATATAAAATCAGGGGCAAATTTTTTCCCGCAACAAACTAAATTTTTTTAGGGGCAAACCACAAATTTTTACTGTTTTAACGGGGTAAAAAAAATTTCACGCCGCACCAAAGTAATTTTTTATACGTGGGTGTGTGTGGGGGTTTGGGGTGTGTGTGGGTGTGTGTGTTTTTGTGTATGTTTTGTGTGTGTGAGTGTGGTGTTTGGTGTGTGTGTGTGTGTGGGGTGTGGGGGTTGTGTGGTGTGTGTGTAAGCGTTTCGTGTGTGTGTGCGTGTGTGGTTTTGCAGGGAAGCATAAACCCTTTTAGAAAACACTGTTGAAAAAAAAAATCGGGGTTTTTTTGACAAATTGCAGGATTTTGACATTTTGCGTTTTTAACTATCACGTGTTACAACGCATTTTTTTTTTCCCAATGTCCCCAATTCCAAATTTTTCCAAAACCCGAAAAATTCCCGTCATGGATTATATGAAGTTGAAATAAAAAATCACCCGCCCTTTTTGGGGGCGCCCCTTAAAAGTCAGATTATAGAAATGTTTAGAAATCTTTCTGCGAAAGAGTAATTAGCAAATGTACGTTTTCTTTTTCGCATATGAAAAGACTTGTTTTGGTTTAACTCGGTTTTTGGTTTTAAGCTGCAAAAAATGCATTCGATATAAAACAAAAAAATCACACCCCAACAGGTCTTTCATAATTTTTGTTCTTGGATTCGATATAAAAGAATCTGTTAACCAGTTTTGGAAAAGAAAAACCCCGATTCGTTTGGTCAAAAATCAAAAAGCAATAACCTGTGCTAAAGTAACCGGGGGAATCCCTTGCAAAGGGGGCTGATTTTAAAGAGAAAAAAAAAAGGCGCACCACTAAATTGTCCCAACCCAAAATGGCATAAAAATTTTACTCGGTATAGAATTACGGGGGAGACAACAGGACAAGACTGCACTGTATGCAAACAAAAAGGGGCCCTCAAGAAATATAAAAGAATACTTTAACTATGAGATAAGTATTTTTTTCCCGCAACGATTCCCAATTGTTTTTTAAAAGGGAAAACCAAAAATTTTTACTGTTCTGACACAGGATGAAATAATTCCGCCGCCCCACGTGTAAATTTTTTATACGTGTGTTGTGTGAGTGTGTGGGGTGTGTGTGTGTGTGTGTTTGTGTGTGTTGGGGTGTGTGTGTGTTTGTTTTGTGTGTGTGTGCGTGCGGGTGTGGTCGTTGTGGGTGTTTCCCGGGAAGAAAAACCCTTTTAGATAAAACTGTTGAGAAAAAAAATCGGGTTTTTTCGACAAATTGCAGGGTTGGAATTTTGCTTTTTTAACTATCACGTGTTACAACGCATTTTGGGTTTTTTGAATGTCACAAAACAAAAATTTTGCCAAAACTGAAAAATCGTCAGTGGATTATATGAAGTTGGGGAAACAACAAGCCCTTTTTGGGGGCGCCGCTGATGGCAGATTAAAGCAAATGATGAGAAATCTTTCTGCAGAAAGAAATAGATTACAATTTTACGGTTTTGTTTACGCATAGAAAAGACTTTTTGTTGAACTTTGGTTTTTGGGTTTAAGCTGCACAAAAAACATTCGGTATAAAACAAAAAAGACACCACAAAAAGGTCATTGCCCTAATTTGTTTTTTAATCCGATTAAAAAAGTAATCTTTTTTATACCCGTAAGGAGCAAAAACTCGATTCGTTTTGGGGCAAGAATCAAAAAGCAATATCTGGGCTAAAGGGAAAAATGTGATCCTTCTTTAAAGGGGGCTTTAAAAAAAAAGAGAAAAAAAAATGACGGGCTCACTACATTTTTCAACAAAATGGCATATATTGACTCGTATAGAATAACGGGAAAAACAGAAAGGACAAGACTGCAAATGTATGCAGAACAAAGGCTTATCAAGAGATATAAAAAATACTTTAACATATGAGATCAGAGCATTTTTGCCCCGCAAAAGTCTAATTGTTTTTTTGCGCAAAAAACCACAATTTTACTGGGGTTTTTTGACACGGGATGAAATAATTTCGCGCGCGCCAAAGTGTATTTATATATACGTGTTTGTGTGGGGTTGTTTTGTGGGGTGTGTGTGTGGTGTGGTGTGGTGTGTGGGGTGTGTGTGTGTGGTGTTTTGGGGTTGGGGTAAAGTGTGTGTGTTTTGTGTGTGTGTGTGTGGGGTTTTTTTTGTGCGTTGGTGTATTTTGGGGGTGTATTTTGTGTGGTGTGTGGTGTGTGGGGTGTGTGTGTGTTGTGTGGTTTTGGGTTTGTATGTGCGTGGTGTTGGTGGTGTGTGTTTTTAGGTAAGCATAACCTTTTAGATAACACTGTTTTAAAAAAAAAAACGGGTATTTTTGACAAATTGGGCCCGGGTTTGGACATTTTTCGTTGTACCCATCACCCTGTTACAACGCTTGTTTTTTCCCAATTCAACAATAAAAAAAATTTTGCCAAAAATGAAAAAAAATTTTCAAATGGATTAAAATGAATTGAGTAAAAATCCCCAGCCCGTTTTGGGGACGCCAGCTTAATGTCAGATAATGAAATGATGGGGGAAACTTTCCGCAGAAAGAGTAGTTTTGCAAGGTTTCGTTTTTTCGTTTACCCCATAAGAAGTACTTTTTTTTTGTTGAACTCGGTTTGGTTCCCAAACTGCACAAATGCATTCGTAAAACCCAAAAACACACCACAACATTCATTGCATTTAATTTTTTTTTCTTTGGGTGTCGATCTAAAAGAAACTGTTTTATACCATTAGGAACAGAAAGCCGATTCGTTTTGGGCAAAAATCAAAATGGGAAAAACCCGTGCTAAAGTAGACCGTGTGATCTCCCTTTCAAAGGGGGCTGATATAAAGAAAAAAAAAAAAAGGGGCACTCACAAAATTTTCAACAAGTGGCATACATTACTCGGTATAGAATTACGGGGGAAAACGAAAGGACAAACTGCAAATGTATTCAGAACAAAGGTTTTTCAAGAGATAAAAAGAATACTTTTTTTATATTTAGATCAGAGCCTTTTTGCCAACAAAAGTCTAATTTTTTTAGGGGCAAACCACAATTTTACTGTTTTTGACAAAGGTATGAAAAAATTTCCCCCGCGCGCAAAAGTGTATTTAAATAACGGTGTGTGTGGGGGTTTTGTGTTTGTGTGCGCGCCGCGCGGGGCCCCGGGGGTGTGGTGTGTGTGTGTGTGTTTTGTGGGGTGGGGTTTTTGGGGGTGCGTGTGGTGTTATGTGTGGTTTTGGGGTGGGGTGTTTTGTGTGTGTGTGTGGTGTGTGTGTGTGTTTGGTGTGTGTGTGGTGTGTGTGTGTGTTGGGGGGTTGTGTGTGGGGTGTGCGCGTGTGTGGTGTGTGTGTGTGGTTTCAGTAAGCATAACCTTTTAGATAACACTGTTTTAAAAAAAAATCGGGGATTTTCGACAAATTGCAGGATTGTGACATTTTGCGTTTTTAACATACGTGTTTTCAACGCATTGTTTTTTCGAAAGTCACAATACAAAAATTTTTTCCCCCAAAAATGAAAAATCTGTCAGTAGATTAAAATGAAGTTTTGGGGAAACAACACAGCCCTTTTTGGGGAAAGCCACTTGATGTCAGATTTTGAAATGAAGAAAAATCTTTCTGCAGAAAAAAGTAATTTTCAATTTTAACGGGTTTTTTACCATATGAAGTGACTTGTTTTGTTGAACTTTGGGTTTTGTTCAAAAAACACCAAAAAAACCCTTTTGGTATAAAGCAAAAAAACCACCCACAACAGGTCATTGCATAATTTTTTCTTAAAATCCGATCTAAAACCCAAACTTTTGAACCATTTTTTAAAAAAAAGCTCGAAACGGGTTTGGGCAAGAATCAAAAAGCAAAAACCTGTGCAAAAATAAAGGCCTGTGATCCCTTCTTAAGGAGGGTGAAATAAAAAAAAAAAAATGACGGGCTGACTACTTTTTCAACAAAGGGGCATACTATTGACTCGGTAAAAGAATTAACGGGGGAGACAGAAAGGACAAACTGCACGTATGCAAACTAAAGGGTTTTTCAAAATATTAAAAAAATTCTTTTTAAAAATAAATCAGAGCATTTTTGCCAGCAACAGTTCCCCCCCCAAATTTTTTTTAAACGCAAACCACAATTTGACTGTTCTGACACGGGAAAGAAATAATTCCGCGCGCGCACGTTTTATTTTTTATATTGTGTGTGGTTTTGTTTTGGTGGTGGGGGTTTTTTGTGGTTGTGTTTTTGTTGGTGGTTTATTGTGTGGGGTTTGGGGTTTTTTTGTGTGGGTTTTTTTGTTGTTGTGTTGTGTGGGGTGTGTGTGTGGTGGTGCGTGGGTGCGGGGTGGGGGGGTTTCAGGAAAAACATAACCTTTCAGATAACACTGTTGAAAAAAAAAAAATTTTGGGTATTTTCGACAAATTGCAAAGGGTTTTTGACATTTTTTTCCGGGTTTTAACTATCACGGTTACAACGCAAATTTTTTTTTCGAATGTCCCCAATACCCAAAAATTTTTCCAAAACTGAAAAAAAATGTCCGTGGGTTATATAAGTTGGGGAAACATTTCAGCCCTTTTTTGGGGGGGCCCCGCTTGAATTTCCGATTATGAAATGATGAGAAAACTTTTTGCGAAGAGTAGATTAGGGATGTTACTGTTCTTTACGCATATAAAGTGACTTGTTTTTGTTGAACCGGTTTTGGGTTTAAGATGCACAAATGCATTTTGGTATAAAACAAAAAACACCAAACCCCAAAAAGGTCATTTCATAATTTTTTCTTAGATTCGATCTAAAAAAATCGTTGATAACATTAGAAGAAAAGCACGATTTGTTTGGTCAAGAAAAAAATCAATAAACGTGCTAAAGTAGACCGTGTGATCTCTTCTTAAAGGGGGGTGTAATAAAAAAGAAAAAAAATGCCCGAATCACACATTGTCAAAAAAGTGGGGATTCTATTGACTCGGTATAGAATAACGGAGAGACACAAAGGGCAAGACCCGCACTTAAAAGCAGAACAAAGGCTTTTTCAAGAGATATAAAAGAATACTTTTTAAAATTGAGATCAGAGCATTTTTGCCCCCCAACACTCTTAAAATTTTTTTAAACCCCAAACCCCAATTTTACTGTTTTGACAGGGGGTAAAATAATTTCGCGTGCCACGTTTTTAAGTATACTTTTTTTGTTTTTGTATGTTTTGTGTGGTGTTTTGTGTTTGGGGGGGTGTGTGTGTGTTTTGGGGTGTGTTGTGTGTTGGGGTTTGTTGTGGGGTGTTTTTGTGTGTGGGGTTTTGGTGGTGGGGGTGTTGTTTGTGTTGTTTTTGTTTTGTGTTGTGGGGTTTTTGTTTGTGTGTGTTTGTGTGTGTTTGTTTTTTGGTGTGTGTTTTGTGTGTGTGTGTGTTTTGTGTGTGTGGGGTGTTTTGTGTTGGTTTGTGCGGGGTGGTGTGTTGAGGTAAGCATAAAACCCTTTTAGATAACAAATGTTAAAAAAAAAAAAAAAGGGGATTTTCGAAAAAATTACAGGATTGTGACATTTTGCGTTTTTAACAAATTAAGTTTTCAACGCATTGTTTTTTTAATGTCACAATACAAAAATTTTTTTCCAAAACTGAAAAATCGTCAGTGGGGTTATATAAGTTGGGGAAACATCACAGCCCTTTTTTGGGGGGGCCCCTTTTAAAAACAATTAAGGAAAAGATGGAAAAAATTTTTTTCTGCAAAAAGAGTAAAATTAGTATGTGTACTGTTCGTTTTCGCCTATAAAGTGACTTGTTTTGTTTAAACTCGGTTCGGTTTAGGCTTTCACAAAAGCATTCGGTAAAAGCCAAAAAAACCCCCACCACAAAGTTTTTTAAATTGCAAAAAATTTTGGTCCTTTAAAAAAGTTTTTCGAAACTAAAAAACAGCAGAAGGGAAAAGCACCCACACCCCACAAAAACCCCAACAACAACAGGACAGACGACAACGGGAACCCAAAAACACAAAAAAACAAAAACGGGGAAAAAACCCCAAAAACAAAAACCCGAAAAAAAAAACCACACAAAAAGGACAAACCCCAACCCCGAAGCAACAAAAACCCACGCGCAAAAAACCCACAAAACACAACGCACACACCCAAAAGTACAAAAAGGCCACTCAGGCACGGAAGCGCCGTGCACATAAAAGGGGAAAAAGGAAAGGAGAATGCAGGGGGAAACACGCTTTAAAACTCTTACGCTATGTAGAAAGAACCAAAAGGGGCCCCTTCTGAAAGAATCGTTTTTGAGCCCCCCCCGGGAAAATTTCCCCCCGCAGGGGTCGTAAAGGGCCCCCAAGCGGGAGGGGGGAGCCCCGACAAGGGGGCTTAAAAAAATTTGGAAAAACCCCAAAGGTTTCCCCCTTTAATCCTTCAAAAAAAACCCCCCTTGGGAAGGTTTCCCCACTGCGGTGGAGGTCGAGGGTTGAAAAGGGCCCCAAGTGTTTTAGAGAAAAAAACCCGCCCGCCCGCAAAAAAATCTATTTCCCCCCCCCCCCCCCCCCTTTAAATAAAAATTCCCCCCCCTCCCCCCAAAAAAAAAAGAAAAAGGCCCCCCCCAAAAAACAAATTTTCCCCTGAAAGTGGGGTTTCCGGGGGAAAAAAAAGGGCCCCGGCCCAAAACCCGCCCCTTTTAAATTTCTTTCCCTCTGAATTAAAAAAAAACAAAAACGGGCACTGGGGTTTGGGGGGACAACTTGAAAACTTTTCCCCCCCGCGAAAAAACCAATTTTTTAGGGGCGGGTTTTTTAAAAAAGAAAGAGTCCTCTTTAAAAAAATCAGACAGTTTGGGGTGACGAGTTAGAAACTTTTTTCCTGTCACTAAGTAATATTCATTTCATTGCTCATAACGTCTGTAATGTGTGCTCTGCATGTCCTGTTCTCTTAACTTTTTATTAATTTAAAATCTAAGTGAGCAATTCTCCTTTTCTGTAAGGTCTCTTGCCTTAGCTAAATCTTCCATTGCCTTGTTTTTGGCGTTCTTTCTTCACAGACCGCAATTTACTAAACATATAATTGCTGCCCGAGAAAGCCAAGCATTAACAAACCCCCCCACCCTCAGAACTAATCCAGACATCTTTTTTTTTAAAAGAATGAAACTTTTTTTTTTAAAAAATATTTTTTAAATGCTTTTTAAAAACTTTCATGATTGATGTTTTTGGGATAATCCCCCTTAACAAGAAAGTTTTTGAGGCAATCC
>JAMYXO010001251.1:0-2500 GCA_033310375.1 Conus canariensis
TCACACACAAGGTCGTGGAAAAGAAAAAAGATGATGAAATAAAGCGAATGGATTTTACTACCCTTTGGAGTTGTTGAGAAAAAAAAAAACAAAAAAAACCAACTTGGATTGTGAACGCGATCTACTTTTTATATTCGGTTCCCATGGTTGTTGTTTATTGTCACCACCAGCGCTATCTTCAACAGAAACAAATACGTTTTGGCTAGCGTCCTGTCATCTGATATCATATGCATACTGACGAAGGTCTTGTGGGGGCTGGAGGGGTACTCTCGCTGGAACAAAATGTTTTCTGGGCCCCTCATTTGAGCCGACGCCTTGCTGTCGCTGATAGAAGAACCTAGGCCGGAGTTATTGATCGCGAAAAGTATCATGGACTGGGTGGAAGAGGCTGATTGTTACGACCAGTTCCTGGTGAAACTGATCCAGAGCGGGGTGATGTCGAGTCAGTTGAAAAACAATGTGGTGGATATATGCCGCAACAAGTACCTGCCCCTGGTGCCCACGTTTATGATCCGATTGGCGCGAAACAGAAATGTGGCAGATCAGGAGAAGCTGCTGAAAGCTTTGGATGTGGGACCGTACTATGATGATGAGTACGACGACGATGACTTTGAAGATGATGACTTTGAAGATGACTTTGATGATAGATTCGTGGGGATGGCGAAGTACTTGCGAGATGACGCGACGCTAGAACGTGGTCTGTCCAGGTGGATTTTGAAAAAAAAAAACAATGATCCAAAGACTATAACGCTCATTGAGATACGCTAGGGCAGGACTCCAACGCTTTCACCGATTGTGAGCGGGGTATTACGAAGACAGCCAAAATGCCTCTGTTGAACCTGAGCCTGAATGTTGTGTGGGCCATTCATGACACCTGCAACCGGGCGAAACTGCGCCAGTTAGTGCGCAAAATGCGTCAAGATCTAGGAGGGGCTGTTTCGGAGGAAGAAGACAGCTTTTTCTCAGACAACGCAGCCAGTAGTTGCAGACGCCTGGGTGGTTTGATCGCCGACTGGCTTTTGGCCAGGCAAAGACAGGGTCTCATTTCCAACCATTTGAAATGCGAAATAATGTGCTACGTCTATGCACTGGATTTGGATAAAGCCTTGGGCCTAGCCTCGATGATGACGAGTCAGCGGGACGATGAAGACGATGACGACCATGATGAAGAGGAGGAGGAGCAGTGGTTGTGTGGTGAATTGCCAAACTGGAGATTCCACTGGGAGGACCTAGAATATCGCGTTCAGTCTTTTGGCAATGAGTGGGCGCGACGCCATAATCAGTCCACCCTGAGTATGGCTCAAAGCAGGTTTTGCTTGGCGTCTTTGAGGCCTGAAACGAATCCCAGCCAGTATGTGGTAATGTGCTACCAGTGCTGGATCGGCCTGAGAAAATGGCGAGACGATGACGATCCCGATCTAGAGCATCAGTGGAGAACGTGCGAAGAGCGACGGCTATGTCCTTACCTGCTCAACAAACTTGGCCATCCTATGGTGAACTTCATCGAAGGTCTGCAAAAGGTGGGTGACCCGAAACCGCGGGATATGAACCATGCCAGAGATCTCTACGGCATTCAACGGTTTTGAGTCTGTATTGGCGAATATGATAATGAGTCTAGGAAAAGGAGGGGTTGGTAACTATAAAGAGACCCCTCGCCAGTCGTTTTGTTTCATTCTCCCGCTGGCACTCGCCCTGGCAAGATCTACTCCTTGCCCCGAAAGAAAGCCTAGCCTACTCAACCAACAACCCCAACATGTCAACTACAGTTCCCCCCGCTGCTACTTCTAACATCACCCACAAGGGGTCTCTCTTTCTCGTTTTTCCTCCTCCTCTTCCTTCTCTTCCTCCTCCTCCTCCTCCTCCCATGCCACTCTCTACTCAGCAGCAGCAGCAGCAGCATCTGGTAGAGGAGGCCGGTACCACCACCACCACCACCACCGATGATGACGACTTTGGTAAACCACAGCAGCAGTCAGAGGCCACTGATGATTCTTGTCAGTCAGATCATGAAAATTGTCAACAGCAGCAGCAGCAGCCTTCTGCTGCTGCACAAACCTCGGCTTCAGCCGCTACAGCATTGACCACCACTGCCGCCACTACTACTACTACTACTACTATTACAACTGCAGCGTGTGATGATGGTGGTAGTAGTAGTTCTTCCACTACTTCGGCCATTGCCGTAGTTATCGGAGATGGGGAGATGGTGGGCGAGGAATGAAAAGCGACCATTTTGCGCAGTTACACGCGGAACTCCAATCTGAAGACGTACTCTATCCAGCAAGCCTCCACGAGCGCCTTGACGGTTTTCCTGGACCCAGGAAAAAAATGACTCTAACGTAAAACTGGTCGTGGATTGTTTTAGTGCTATGTCTGTTTGCACGGGACCATTTCCGAATACAAATGGAACAGCCTTATCCAGATGCTGAACGAGACTTTCCCTGAAGCCAGAATCCTAATGGGTTCCGTGAACTTCCCTCTGTATGGAGGAAAGTTGAAGTAT
>JAMYXO010001251.1:7500-31638 GCA_033310375.1 Conus canariensis
ATTGACAAATTCAAATCCACCAAGCACGCATAAAAGCTTCAAAGTCAGTACCGAATCATGAAGGCAATACCTGGCACAGTGGGCTAACTCATGTGGGTTGCCATTCAGGAAATATGAGAAATGTCTGTGTAAGAAATGTCGTCTATTTTACGTTCTCCCAAAAATTTTCCGCAACAAAATTGAGAGAAAAGCTATCCAGTTTATGGTTTTGCATTTTCACAATTTCCATGGTGTCCATCACCAACCGGCCGGGACACGTAATTACAAGTGACACCCATTTTCCTTTCTGGGCAGTAAAGGTATTATTTACCCGAATTGTAACAGGATTGATAGTTGACCAGGAAAAGGCTCGGTCAAAGACGCTGGACAACCCTCGCATCTCGCGTCTTATTTTCACATAAGGAAAGTCAAAATTATCAGAGTTATAACCAGTAATACAGTCTGGATTTTTCTTTCTCACGTACTGACAAAAAGCCTTCAGCATTTCCGTTTCATTTTTGTACCAAAAAATACAACATTCCGGAATACTTCATTCTCAGTTTGTAACAAAACGCTACACTTACTCATCATCATCGTTGTTATCTTGGTATTTTCCAAAGCAACAAGATATTTGTATGACTGGATGAAATGCGGGTTGAGGCATGTGACTATAACGTGTCACGTTGGCACATTCAATATCAAAGACGAAACACGTGTCTTTTAGTAGCGATGGTGGTAATGACTCTATCAGAGTGATGTTCCGTGCTGATACTAAAATATTCTTTTGTACATTTCGTTTGTCTGTCGTGTGAAACATCATGTACGTGCGTGCAGCAAATTTGAGAATAAGCGCACAACTGAAAGCGAATCATGAATTTTTCATGGTAAGTTTGCTTCGTGTCATAAAGTTGCCAAGATAAACTTGGGTTGAGATTGGTCAGAACGGATACAGTCGTGTCTATCACTTTGTTTATCTCAAGAGGATTCTTCAAATTTACCTTCAATACGTTTTTACCAACTGACTGATAGTAATACAAACTCTGCTTTTTTTCCACCGTCATTCCTTGAATAGGATCAAACGACCGTGGATGCCTTTTCAAGAATTCTACATTTATCACTTTTGTTAGAGAGGGAATCTCTATCCTGAGTGACCCAGGATTGATATAAAAAAAAAATCAGAAAAATCCTGTACTATTAGACAAGCGCTGCTAGATTCATTGGTAGTGAGTTTACAAAAAATCAAAATGCCCTTTTTTCCATGGAAAAAGGTATGAGTAATAAATTCCATGGCAGAAAGAAAATGGCTAGATAGATATTTCCGTAAACGAGTTGCAAATGAAATCTGGAGGGCGTATAAGGCCTTTGGTACTATAAGGAGCAAAGAACGGTTTGAAAGTAAACTTACATCACCAAAAATGGCTTTGTCTTCATAAGCTTCTCCCCTCTGGACAAATAAAGATTTTGAAACAAGGAAAGATTCACCAAAAACGTTTTTGATTGACTCCTCAATTTACGATTTAAATGGCTCGCAGCAGCTGATGAGCAATGAGGGTTAAAGCTCCATCGGGTGTGGCAAGCCAAGTTTTTGAAATGTCTAACGTGGCAGGATCTCCTGAATACTCTACCAAATGAAGCTTGTAGAAAGGCTTTTAGAAAAGCGTTTAAAAAAGATCTTATAAATAACTATAATACTTCCATCAAAATAGCATCGGAAGTTAACTGCGGAGGTCATATTCCTGATATTGTTGGTACAATCTGTACTTCGCATCGACCGTGGTTTATTGTCGAAATAAAAACCTCACGTTATTATCCATTAAGTGATCTTACAAAAAAAGCTTACGAACTGCAGGTCTTAGATTCTGTCAGTTGCTTGCAAGCTTCGAAAAATAATATTAGCAATGGGGTTAAAGCTTTCCTGTTTTTAATTTTCAAAAAACCAAAAAAGAGAGAAACTATTTAGTACATCAAGTGAAATGAAAGTAAGATTCTGAAAAAAATGAGACCGTTTTCGATGCTCAAACTGAATAAAACATCAAGGAAACCTCCAGAAACTGCGCTTCATCAATCAATACAGAAGCTCAAACAGAGAGAAATGGAACTATCAAAACGTTTGTTATCCATGGAATATGCCAAAATGAAATTGTACATTTTTTTTATCCCACTCACATATGTCTTAGTGAATAAAAGCCTCATGTCGAAGCACGCACGTGGTAATGAAAGAAAAGAAGCTCCCAAATGACGAAGCAAGACAGGGAGGAAGAAGAAAGGACATCGATCACTGAGAACCCACAGCTTGTTTCTGAAGTAAGTGGAGAAGAAGTAGGTGTTTTAGGTCCAACACAGATAACGAAACAACAACTTGCCTCATTTATTTTACCCTCAGTAACGATATTGGAAGAACATACAGAACTCAGTTCTCACACGATTTTATATGGTGAAGATACAGAGGCTTTTTGAACTCATTAGAAAGGATGGCATCAGGTTGGACATTGGGTTTTCCCGTAGCGAATTCATTGCCCTTCGACACAACGCTTCTACCCATCATGCTGCGGATACAATACCAACCCCAAAATTTGCGAGTTACTTGCTCGATAAAATTCGATCGATTTCCGACTTGACTAATCCTATGACTTTGACACGATATGGCGATTTTTATTATGTGCTAACCTTAATCACTGCCTGGACTTCCTCTTCTATTTTAAGTGTGGATGATACCAACTATAAAGAAATCATTCAGTCATTACTTCCATGGGCTTTGGGGGAGTTTACAACTATTCATTTTTGATTTAAAAATGCCAAAAAGAAGATGAACGAAACATTCACCCCCGAATTAAACGAACAAGACAGCATACAGCAAACTTCATCCTTTGAAGTACCCTTTCAACAAAACGGTTTTCAGAGGTATGCACCGCCTCTTTTAATTCAAGAAGATCTGAACGTAAATTATCAAAAAAAGTTTTATTCGAAAACGTGGCCAGTTGAAACGAATTCTCGCAACTTTGAGCACTGAACACATCCATCAATGAAATACAGCCTATATCTACCTCCTTTCATATTCTCAAATACAAAGATACGTTCTAGTGGGTTTAGCAGTTATGTCAGTTGTTTACTGCATTACAAGCAAAAAAGATTTTGATGAAAAAGTGATTCCTTACTTACTAACACTGAACCGAAATTCCGCTTTTGAAACTTTAACTACTTCAGCACTTTTTCCAGGTGTCTACACTGCGTTTATTTTGTCAAGACCAACATTTAAAAATGAAGGTCTCTCGGGTGTATATTTCCAAAGGGAAATCTTGTACAGACAGCCGCGATTGTTAAATCCATTCTTAAATTATTTCCGGGCTTGCTTAGAAGCAGACAAACTTTAAAAAAAAACCCACAGCAGACCATACTTTACAATTAAGAATAGACTCAGTCGCCGAAAAAAGAGATATTCTTTTCCAAAATATTGAAATATTTCTGAACGAACTATTCAGTACTGCAATATCAAATGATAATTTTGTATCACTTCTCTTTATGAGTGCTTATGATTACAAAATTACCTATTCTCGCCTAAAGCAAACACAGTATGTAGACTACTTAAAACAAGGCTTCACATTCAAACGACACTCGGAAGCGATAGACCCGAAGCAAACGGGAATTCTTCAGGCAATTTACAGTGAAAAATATAAAAGCAACAAAGAGGGATAATCATGCAGTCCTGTTCGCTGTATAAAAAGAATGTAGCATAAATAACTTAACTGAAGCATTCGATTTAGATCCCGTCTTCTTTTGTACAAGTCATGTAAGAATATATGTGTGCAAAAACGAAACTTCATGCATCAAGGAAATCAAGGATGAGTCTGAACTATGTACTATCAGTGGAACACCTACTCCTCAAAGAGCTACAGACATTCATTATGCTGTTATAAAACCGGATGATAATTGGGAGATGAAAAACAGTGATGATGCTCACTTTACTAACTTTAATTTGCTTCAAAAATGTCTGAACAAATGTGGATGTCACTTTTCCGCTCTGTGCCTGCAACGCCTGTATGCGTTTCTTTACCACATTCAAACTGAACAGAAAAACGTATCTTTTGCAGATATAACCGAAATGGCGGTTTATATTATAAGCCATAAATTAGAAACCATTCCTGTAACTAAACCTTACTATGTAAGAAAAAAGAAAAAGATTCAGCATCTTAAACGGCAGATTGAGAAAATGTTGTTTGTGGAAATTAAAAAAAAGGTTTGAAATCGTCACAAGTCCTGGACAATGTTCAATGAATTTGAAGAATTCTTTCCATTGTATTAAGTAAATGTTCTATTTCACTACAGCCCAAAGAACGTTCGTCATCGTCTTGTAATCCAGAATATGTATTATTTGTGTCTTTTTTTCACAAATAATATCAGATGAAGGCACACTTACCACCCACTCTTCAGTACCAGGAAATCGATTATTACTTGTATGCTCGTATTTTGGGGGGGTTGTTCTCGTATGGATGTCCTGTACACTGTGGATCTGTGACATCATTAAAATTGGTTTTAGTTACTGACGCTTTCCTGTCTGTGTTGGGTGTATCTTTTGTCTTTTCTTCGACTTCTACTTCTTCTGTTTCTGTTTCTCTTTCTTCTGTGTCTTCTTCTTCTTCTGCTGTTGCTTCTTCTTCTTCATCATCTCTTCCTCTGCCTTCCTCGGCTTCACCTTTAATTTCTTTTTCTCCTTTTTCCTCATCTACTCCACCATCACTTCCTTCTCCCACACCCGTTTTCCCTGTCCATTCTCTTTCGGTCCTGCTTTCGTTATTTACCACCTGATCTATTTCTTCCTCCATTTCTCCTTCAGTATCATTGATATGAAATACAGTACCGGCAGAACTCCCACTCATGGATCCTCATTTTCCTGAAAATAAGTAAGAATAATAGAGTTATTTAATGGATAATATCGGTCACGATTTGTGGTTAACAAATACTTACTTGTTATTGATTTCAGCTGAGAAGTATTTATAACCCTTTTTTGAAAAGGGGATTCACCCCGATTCAACACCTCTTCAACTGCATAGCAACCTACTATGGCCACGGAAGATTAGTTCTGACTGTCACATCTATCAAAAAGGGGCTAAGCGAATACTGCAGGCAAGACTGAACATTGTTTGGAAGTAACATCCAGTGAAGGTCTCTGTCAAATGTCCAGAAACAACTGATAATGCGAGGTATAACATAAACACTGCGTAATCTTAGTACATATGACACATTTGATTTTGAAAATTCTGCAACATAATATTTAGTCAAACAAAGAAAATGGTGGCACATTTTGTGGCTCAGAAATCCTATAAATATACCCACACTCTGCTGCATTTGACGATAAATGTTTTCCTTCTGTTTCTTCCCTTTTTACAGTCCAAACGACTGGATATGCAGCATTCAAATGATCTATCAAAGCGCAATTCAAACTTCCAAATGTCTCCATAGTTGTATCATATAGGGATAACAGAGTTTGTCCCTCAACCAATACTGTACTTTAAATAAATATATAAGAGTTTAAAGATTGCTTTTTGTCACTTCAGTAGAAGTGAATGTCCGATGGTGATTTAACGATTCTAAAGAAGTAGAATAAAGGAAAGGTCCTTTTCAAACCGGTTTCGATTAGATTGGTTAATTTGATCCAGTGTGACCACAAAAAACAAAAAAAAACAAAAAAAAAAAAATATATATATATATATATATATATTTGAGGTCAAATTTGCGTGTGTAATTTTAGCATACAGATTGTCATTAAGAAAAACATACTGATCTGTTTCCAGGAGAGGTTGGAATTCATTCTGTTTTATCTTCAGAGCTCTACTTACACTTTGTACATATGACGATGATTTTAGCTGCAATGTTGTCCGCTCGGATAAAAGAGAGAGAGATTTCAATGATCTGCAGAAACTGTTGGTCCACTGTTTCAATGACTTCTTCATTTAAATAACATGAAGGAGATTCATATTGGTCACACCATGTGTTTAAACATAGGACTATGTTTAGAATTTGTTCGCTGAGTGGAAGTTTATGTTCAAACAAGTCAGGATGATTTTTCATCCATTGCAAATCCTGCAAAATTTTAGAAATGTTGTCCCGAATATTAGAAAAGTAATTTTGATTTAATAGAGCAGTGCATGTATTGATATCGGCTGGAAGGTGTGATAATGATTCGTGCCATATCCAAGCAAAAAATCGGAATGGGCAAGGACAGTACTCTGAGGCAAGCAGCCTACGCTGACCGCTCGGAGTTTACATATTTGTCTTTTCTGCATTTCTATGTCTTGGACAGTACTTCTTCGTAAAAGGCGTATCAGCTTTAATTGGTAAAAATAATATTTTAGTATCTTTTTTAGCACCTTGGAAACTGTTACAATACTCATCTATTAATGGGTCCCAAAGACCTGGGGAAAATTTTTGAACACAGTATCTTGTACAGAGTTGTTTAATGCTTTGTCATTGGCTGTTAATGCGTTTGTCCTCATCCAACAATAATGGGCTCTTGCTGTCCGTGTAATACACGTTACGACTATGATTGTATTCCGCAATAGCCGAGGTAACTATTTCGCAGATTGCTTGTATTTTCGTTTCCAATTCTTCACTTAAAGGTAAGAGCTTTTTGCGGATGAAATGTTTGCAAATTGTGTTTTAATGATCGTATTTTGCCAACACCTCCTGAATAAAAAAAATCTTCAAACTGCGAGGAAGGTGCTTTGAAATTTGTACCGTCTAAGGGGAAAATAAGTTTGTCTATCTTTGATGCTAGAATGTTAATGGAGGTCATTGAAGTATTTATAGATATTTTATCAGCGGATATTGACTTCAATATAAACTTGCGAGAATCAACGTTTGTCCAAAAATCAAATGTATAATCTTGTGCATCTAGCCTATCATTTTCTTGTAACATATTGTGTACAAGGCCCCACTTAAGTAAAAAGTAATCGACTAAAGAGGAGACAGTGTGAAAATAAGTTTCTTTGAGGTAACGGCATTCCAGTAAGGAAAGTGTAGTCTGCTTAAACGTGTTGAAACGTTGACATAGATTTTCAGCTTGGATTTTATCAGTTGTCCATCGACCATCACTCTGTTCCTGTAAAGGGTGGGAACTTTTCATCAAAGCAAACAACTCCGAAGAAAGTGTTTCTACATCTTCAAAAAAGCTGTCCACTTCAGCTTTTCTCTGTTTTGCCTTTTCCAGAAGATCAATAAAGTTCGAAGTGTTGTATAAATCGATGAAATGTTAAGCAAGCTTACCTAACAGTTTTAAAGCAAAACTGGTCACATAGTTATCGATTTCTACTGATTTTGTAGTGCTTTGTTTAAGAAACCATGAGTTCAGCACTCCTATTACTTCTGCTAGTGATATTTCGTAGGACGAAAACGGAATTTCTTCTACTTTCACGAATGCATAGATTTAAGGTTTGAACAACCGTATCCATATATTTTTTCTGCTTTGCCTCGGATCTTGATATGCTGTATTGCTCAATAGTATTCACGCACCATTCTTGCATCTTTTGGAGATTCGTTTGGAGATCTTCGAATTGTTTTATGATTTTGTTTTCATTTTCTTGTAAGATCTTCGGATATTCTTTTCGTGTATGGGGTGCGATTTTATTTTCGTTACTGGTTAGTAGCCTCCAAAGCTGTTGAAAGGAGCGTTCTGTGCACAAACAATATCTGTCGTGGAGTTGTGGTTGGAGAGAAAGAGGACGAAAGTCTATACGTTTTTGTAAAGCACTTTCCATGTGGTCTGATACCTGTGCGTTAATATTGTTTTGAAATTCATTCATTTTATGTAAAGTGTTTTCCCGTATGTCAGAAATTTCGGTGTGTACACCTCTTAAAATTGCGTCAAACTTTTCCACAAAACATTCTATCATCAATGCTTCTTGACGTTTGTCTATAAACTCTATAATGGCCGTGTCTAGACTGCAAACATTTTGCGGCCTGTCCAACGTAAATAATCGTTCTTCAACAGGTATTATTTCCATTTGATCAGATTGAGAATTTAAAATGTCTATAATCTTCTCTAAAAACATTAACAATCTTTCATATTCCAACAACCAAATTACTTTGTCTGTACAAAGAAAAACAGTAAACAAGTGGGGTATTTTTTGCTCCCATAAGAAAACATAACAGAGAGTAACCTTTATTCAAGACTGGCACAGCCTTTTTAAACTTGAATAAAGTCAGACAAATACATAGACGAACAATCTAATAGTGGGGGGAAAAACAAGCGCAGGCCAACAACTGAACTGTCTTCATAGTAATGACTTGGCAAAGATTTGGACTGAGGGAGGGGGGGAGTTTGAAGATGGAGAAACTGGGAACATGAAATTAAGAAAATATGTTACAGATATGAAAACTCTTCACTAGCTGCATAAGGGAACCATCCAACCCCTTTTGAAGGCAGATATATTTGTCATTTTCGATTTTGTACAAAAAAAATTAAACTTAAAAAAAGTGAGAAATTTCATTAAAATTTGATTTGTACTTAGAATGGATATTCGGTGCGGTCTCGTGTACCTGCTGCAATTTTGTGGCTATCATTTTTGGTGATTTTGAACAATCTTTTAACTGAGCACTTAGGGCTTTTAAATCTGTTTGTAGGCGTACAAGGGGCCAGTCTTGCTTAAATATATTATTTGAAAATGTTTCCATGAACTCTCTCACTTTTTGTTTATTTTTTCTGTTGTGGGGCAAAAATATTTGATTTGTAATGAAAGCCTTATACTGCCTATTTTCTGTTATTGCTGTAAAATCAGTTTTACCACTATTATATGTTTCTGTGAGCCACTTCCCAGCTTGAATCAAGTCATCCACTCTAGTGTGTTCCTCTTTATCCCGAAGCTCATCTAAATAACGTCGTTCTTCGTTCGAAATAAAAGCATCTGATAAGTAGGGCTCTTCAGTCTTTTTTGTTATATTTGTTAATAACTTATTTATATCATTCGTTGTTATGTCTTTGACAGAATCAGAGAGCAAAAGATTGACTTGTTTCCAAGTCTTATTTAATTGTTCTGTAATTGTTTTAGACAGCTCCAAATCTTCTTTAAATTTTTTTACTAGAACATAAACGCTTACAATTTGTTATCTGCATGGATATAAGATCAATATCTCGCTCGTGGTCTAAACGTTTTCCCTTTGTCTTTCATCTACTTTCATATTTGATACTTCTATTCTACATTTCTCTCGTTGCTCTTGAACAAAGTTAAAGATTTTTTCAGTTTCTGTTTTAAAACGACCCTGTAACAGTACCACTGGTGGGGGTTGATATAGCTGTTTAATGTATTTTGTGCAGTAAGTGGTGATGGTAAGCTCTTGGTTTAAAAATTGCAATGCTCGGGCGCCAATAGAACCGAATCTAAGTAAACCCATTTTGTTTAACTCTTCGTGGAGGCCAGTCGTATCCTCTTCAAACAAGCTTACTTCTAAGGATTTGAGAGCAGTCAAGGTAAATGATAAGAGATTTCAAATGTAATCAAAGCACTTTACAAAACGTCGGGCCTTCAAGTCCTGATAATCCATCCAAACATACTGCAAATACACGGAATGGGCCTCCTGAAAGATAATTAATTTTCCAACCTCATCCTTGTAGCAATTCTCTTCTTTCTTGTCAACTGTAGCAGTATGAGCCAATGTAAGAAACTCTTCCAAGGTTTCGATTATTTCTTTAAACTCCTTTTTCATAGAATTGATGTGTTTTTCTTGACTTTTTTTTTTTACAAGACTGATGGATGGTAGTAATTGTATCAATGGTCTGTTTTTTTTAATTGTTTCTATTTTTTTCACTCTATCATCTACAGTTTTTTTTCAATTTGTCGCAAATATTTTTCTGCTGAAGGGCTGATTATATCAGATGTACGAGTCTCTTTCGTTTTGTACCACAACCTTATTTTCTTATCAAATACGGAACAGTGGTTCTCAACAGTCGAGTTAAAGGAATGATAAAATTCTTCCATTTCGCTTGTTGATGCGTGTTTGGGTATTTGGGATATCTTTTCCTTCCACAATGTTTGTGTAGTACTAAGATTTTTCGAAAGATTCGTCACCAGTGTTTCTATTTCTTGGACCATACCAGTCATATGAGAGATTGTATTTTGTTCTTAATGTGAGCTTTGCGCAGCATCTCTACGCACGTGACTGAGAGGTCTGTATTTTGATTCTGCACAACCATTTCATTTAAAAAATCACGTATTTCACTTTCGTTCCTGGTTTCACCGAGCAACCTTTCTGATTGTTTGTAACAATCATGGAAGGAATCATTTATTGAATGACTCAAAGGCAGAGCTTCCTTGAAAGAATATTCAGAAATGTATCGCTCAAGGAGTGTTATTGTTTTATGTACACTGCTATCATAGATTCTTTTTATATTTTGTAGATGATCGTGAGTGTGAATATCTCTTTGGCGTCATATACTGTACCATGTCAGACCATAGCCTTCACGGCAGTCAGCCAGCTCTGTCAGGCCGAAGATTTTGTGTGGGTAATGCAGTAATAAGACAGTCACGTGACGCCCACCCTACTTCCGCCGTAGGAAGAAGCTGGTGTCAACTTCCTGTACCTCATTCTCTCTCGGCCTGCCGTCCAAGCAAGATAAGTCTTGTGCTCTGTCTCGCCTTTCTTTGCCGTTGTGTTAAGATAGCCTTGTGTTGCTTCTTTGCTTGTTTGTTGTGGCTTGCGCACTGAACCCTTTTACCCTTGCTGGTGTGGTTTTGGTTTGGCGCATTTTGTGGATTGTTTTATTGACTGATTTACTCGATCACACTCCCCTCACGATCGGGCTTTGTTCTCGTCACTCGCGACTTTGTCTTCTGTGCTCCTTGCAGTTCCGTATCTCGGAACTACATCGCCGGTATCTCGGAACTCCATCGTCGGTTCCTCCACATTTTTCAGCCTTGTGGCCCTACCGACGAATTTTCAATTCGCCTTTCTTCCATTCTATGATTTAACTCAACGACCTCCCTCGTCGTGCACTCAGTCTCAATCCACCTTCGCCGGTCGTCCCGCCATCTTGTTTCAACCGGCCATTACTGGCTGCGCTTTCGAGCGAGTTTCGTCGATCGATTAGTACTCTAGTACCGATCTTCGTACTGCCGCGCACAATTTCATTTTCAATTACGCACTTCCAGTGCCGAGGTTGTTCGAGCTCTTCCTATCCCTCGATCCACCTCTTTGTCTCCTCTTTGTGACCGTGTGTACCGTGTTTGTCTCGCCACCACTGCCCAACATGGTGAAGGACACTAACGGTCGAGCCGCTCCTTTGTCCAGGTGTTGCTCTCTGCCCCGGAGGACCCGAGTGTCGATTCCTGGGGACAATCCGCTCACACTTATGATGAGCGTGCGGCCAGTGCAGAGCAGGGTTCCACGCAGGGGACGCGCAACCATCGCTACAATTCCTCCTCTGCCCGGCCGGCGGACACATGGTCGTTGCGCTCGAAGGCGAACAGACAATCGGCCGTTATCTCAAATTGTTTCTCTTTCGAGACTGTTTCTAAATCCAAAGGCAAGGCTCCCATGCGGGGTCCTGCCCGTTCAAAATCCTCACGTTCACCGGCCAAATCGTGTGTTCGCCTTCGATCGCACACAGAGACTTCTGACTATCATGCTACGTCCTGCGACTCTCGGCCCCGGGGAACCTTGCCGAGGTGCAGACTAGCACGGATGACGATTCGCGGCCGGAATCGCTGCACGTCATCCGATCCAATGAGACTCATGGCAGTAGCTCACCCCCCACTAATGCCACGCAGTCGCATCATGCTCTCCCCAACTGTGCCCGGGCGCAGCCACCGCTAGGACACGAGGAGCGTCAGAACTCCAGTGGAGGGGTTGTGGGCAGTCTCCAGTGGGACTCCCCCACTGTCCACAACCTCGGGTCAGGGATGCAGGCAATCGACCGGGTCGGATCTGCGCCCTCACCCCCGGCGGTCAAACCACCCCGATCGACCGTCAAACTCTCCCCTAGGGGTACAGGACGTTGGGGAGCGGACTTTTTCGCTCCCCAGTTGGGCAACGTCCGCGGTCCCATTCCTCCGGGGGGAGGATCGACCAGCGGGACCAGGGGTAACCTCTTGTCCTTTGAGGTGGACTCGTCGCCGCAGCCATCCCAGTCCGCCTCCATACGGCCAGGGGGCTTGGCTACCACACCACCCACCGGCCTCCCTGCCTTGCAAGGAGCTGGCACGGACCGCACCAGGGAGTCGCAGGAGGCAGTGCTCTCCCTGGGGCGGGTACGAGATGGCTCGCCCTCTCGCTACCCTCCCCATGGTGCCTCAGGTTACCCAGGTCCCCACGGAAATTCTGCCCAAGGGCCGCCACAGCCCACCTTTCTCCCTGGGGACTGGTGGCTCTATTCCCCCGAGAGGAACCAGTGGCTTAGGGCCGACACCCATCCTGACTCCATATACGGTCGATTGTGGCATCCGGCCTCCCACAGCTGGATCGACCTGGGCCCCCCATCCTCTCGGGCGCTGTCCGATCGGCGTTCCCATAGTCTGCCCGCCGAATATGGAGCCACCTGGGACCCGTCCTCGTTTTCCCCTCCTACCCAACGAGGGCGGGACCCCCACGCACCCCTGTCCGGGCATCCTGATGACGGATCTGAGCATTCTCTTCAGGATCTCTCTGCCCCACAATCTGAGGACGGGGTCGAGGATTCCCTCCCCCAGTCTGGTGATCTTTCCTTTTTGGAAAGCTGGCGACCTGATCTCGTTGTTAGGGAATCCCCTCCCTCTGACAACTGCTTCTCCTTCAGCCGTTTTGCCGGGTTTCCCCCCACCCAGCGATCACGGCCGAGGATCGTCGCCCCCCAGACCCTCAATCCCTTGTGGGACAGATCGGCAGCTTTCGCCAGGGGTGCACAGGCTGTCCCTCCTCCGGGGCCTGATTTCTTGTCAGCCCCTAACGTGGCTCCAGTGGGAAATTTCCTCAAGGACCCACGTCAGAGCCCCCACATCTTCTCCCTCTTCTCCGCCAATCCAGTCACCAGGGAGATAGCTATTTCCCCTGCCGACCTCAGGCTCACCCCCAACTTTCCACCTCCCAGCTCTACCACAATTTCCATCAAGAACCTGATGGAATGGGACAGGATCGCCAGAACTGGCATCCTGCACACCACTGCGGGACATGTCTTCATTGACATGTTCCTTCAGCGAGCGGAGGAACTCTGGTCTAAGGAGGGCGGCACTGCCTCAGTGTCTTCGGACCCTGACGACACTGAGGCAGACCCTGGCCTGTTTAGCGACCCCTTGATGCGATTTCTTGTCAACAAGATATCTCATCACCTTTGGGCTGCGGCAGACAGCGCAGCCAGGAGTCATTTTAACTGCCTGTTGGCAGTGAGAGATGCTGTGTTATCCCAGGCCAATCCCTCTCCGGCGCTCAAGGCAGCCCTAAGGTGCATCCCGGGTCAGGAACAGTCACTCTTCGGCGAGTACTCGACTGCAGTCATCACCCATGCAGTCGAGGAACGCAAACAGGCCGCGTCCTTCGCGGTCAGGCACCCTCGCCAACATCGTCTGGGTGGGCCCACATCTCGCCCTGCCCACACCCCCTCCAGACCCCAGCCCTATCCAAAACAGCCTCCCCCTCGCACCTCAAGGCCCGCCAGACGCCCTAGTTCCGCCGCACCTCGGCCGAAACCGAAGAACCCCCAACAGAATTTTCGGTTCGGCCAAGCTCGGCCTCGGCGGTGACTAGCAGACCCACCTACGGAGGAACGAGAACTGGCAGACTTCTCACCCCTCCCCAGCTCCTCAGCCCCCCTGGCGGGCAGTCTGTCTCGACATGCCCACCAGTGGCGCCGTATGGGCCTCAACCCCTGGATAGTGTCTGTATTGCAAGAGGGGTTCAGTCTGCCATGGGCACACGAACGCCCCCCCCCCCCCCCTGTTAACCACTCCTCCTCCTTCCCCCAGCAATCCCTCTCCCGCCCAGGTGGAGGCACTTCACATGGAAGTCGAGGAACTTGTCCTCAAGGGTGCCATCACCGAGATACCCCACCCCAATCCCGGGTTTTACTCCCACCTGTTCGTAGTCCCCAAGTCCTCGGGAGGCTGGAGGCCTATCCTCGACCTCTCCCCACTAAACAAGTTCCTAAGACCAACAAAATTCAAGGTGGAGACCCCGATCCAAATCAGAGACTCCATCCATCATCTGGACTGGGCCACCTCCATAGATCTGAAGGACGCCTACTTTCAGATTCTCATTCATCCTTCCCACAGACGCTACCTTCGGTTCGTCTGGCGGGGATGGGTGTTCCAGTTCAAGACCCTCCCCTTTGGACTCTCCCTGGCTCCCTTCCTCTTCACGAAGGTAGTCAAGGAGATGGCCGCCCTTGCCAGACAAGAGGACATTCGTCTCTTGGTTTACCTCGACGACTGGCTCGTCCTGCTCCCACTCAGGCCCTGTGTCAAGCCCACACATCCAGACTCCTGAGCCTATGCTCCTCACTAGGCTTCGTCACCAACCCCACCAAATGCGAGCTCTCTCCCAGCCAGAGGTTCTCCTTCCTGGGCATGAGCTTCGACACCACGTCCATGCTAGTCTCCCCGACCCCGGAGAGGTCCACCCATCTGGTGGACCTCATCTCCCAACTTTGCCTCTCTCCCCACACGTTGGCAAGGACACTCTCCTCCCTTCTGGGGATGATGGAGTCCCTGTCGCCTCTCATTCCCCTAGGCAGGGTCCCCAAGCGACAGCTCCAAAGGGAGTTCCACCGTCGTTGGTCGCAGACCACCGACCGCTGGGTCCAGACCATTCCCCTGGGCCCTGGTTCACTTGGGCCACAGAAGAGTGGCTCGACCCCTCAACCCTGAGCCCCGGGGTCCCCATCTCTCTCCCATCCCAGGCCCTGGAACTTTACACAGACGCCTCCAACTCGGGCTGGGGGGCCCATTTGGAGAACAGCCACGCCTCGGGAGTGTGGGACCCTCTGACTGCCCATCTCCACATCAATATCCTGGAACTGGAGGCGGTCAGACTAGCCCTCCTCCACTTCCAGACACTGGTTTCGCACCGATTTGTTCTCCTCCTCATGGACAACACCTCGTAGCTTGTTACATCAACAAAGGGGGGGGGGGGGCATGCTCCATCGGCCTCTCCCTCAGGACGGAAGCCCTCCTTCGCTGGTGTCACGCGCAAGGGATCACCCTTCGGGCGAGACACATAGCGGGGACACACAACATCCTGGCAGACTCTCTCAGCCACTCCAGGTCCATCCTTCACACGGAATGGACCCTCAGCAGGCTTACACTAACCCCGGTGTGGGAACATTGGTTCAGACCCATGATCGACCTGTTCGCCACCCGATTCAATCATCGTCTGCCGGTGTATGTGTCTCCCATCCCAGATCCCCAGGCGTACGCGATCGACGCCCTCTCCCTTCCCTGGTCCGACCTCATAGCTTACACCTTTCCCCCCTTCCCGATCCTCCACAAGGTGATCAGGAAGGTGAGGCTCGAGAGACCCAGGCTCATCCTCATAGCCCCGTGGTGGCCCACTCAGTCCTGGTTTCCGACCTCAAGTCCCTCACTCACGTTCCCCCTCTCCAGTTGAACGCCCGGTGGGACATGCTCAGGCAACCCCGCTCGGGTCGCCCCCACTCCAATCCCCAGATGCTTCGCCTCCACGCCTGGCTTCTGTGCCAGCCCAATTGCGAACACCTAACCCCTCCTCCCAAGCGGACAGGTGCCAGTCCATCCTCAACATCCTCTCCAGCACGGGGGCCTCCCAGGACCTCCGAGACCTAGCCATGGCCTCCCGCAGAGCTAGCACTGATTCCCTTTATGATTACAGATGGAGGAAATGGGTCTCATGGTGCAAGGATAACTCTGTTCCACACAATCGCCCCTCCAATATCCAGATAGGAAATTTTCTGTCCCACCTCAAGCTCTCGTCCAGCTCCGTACGGGGCTACAGGTCGGCCATCTGCACGACCATCCGCCAACTGGGCGGTCCTTCCTTTGAGAACGACTTCCTTCTCAGAGAGATCTCTAGAGGCGTGGCCCTTCGTGAGGGCCAATCCCCAAGGCGCGTTCCCCTTTGGGACCTCTTCATCGTACTTGACGCCCTCAGGAAACCCCCTTTCGAGCCTATCTCCTCCCTCCCTTTTGACTCCTTTCCATGAAGACCACCTTTCTCCTCGCCTTGGCTTCGGCCAGAAGTTGAAGTGAGATCCACGCTCTCAGCGGGGACCGCAGAGACATTGCCTTCCACGTGGACGGCTCTGTCTCTCTTAAGTTCCTTCCCGAATTCCTAGCTAAGAACCAGGAACCCGGTAGTCCCTCTCCTTACCTCGTCATCCACTCATTGGCGGATACCCTAGGCGAGAGAGCGGTGGTGACATGACCCTATGTCCTTCCAGGTGTCTAAGACACTACTGGGAAGCTCGTGCCCCAGGCGCGTTTCCCAGAGATGTCTCCTTATCTCCATCACTCCCAAGAAAATAAAGACATCTCAGCTGGCACTATCTCCAGATGGCTGTCCAAGACGGTCAGATCGACCTATGCCCAGGTGTCAAGGACCTTCCCGTCTCGTCCCCCCGAGCTCATAAGGTCAGAGCGCTGGCTGCTTCTACAGCATTCCAGCACTCTGTCCCCCTGCGCCATCTCCTGGAGGCAGCCTACTGGCGTTCAGAGAATCCCTTTGTAAACTTTTACTTAAGGGACATCCGCATGACCAGGGCTGACGGTTCTAGAGGGATATCCTTTGTGGCGGCTAATGCAGCCATATGGTTAACCCCGAGAACCACTAGGGCACTTGTCCTCCTCCTTTTACTATAAATTCTGCTATGGTCTGACATGGTACAGTATATGACGCCAAAATGGGGAGTTTGTATTATACTCCCTGTTTGGCTAGTATACTAACCATGTCAGACTCTAATACCCGCCCTACCTTCCCCACTAGCGCCAAGGTTTTGGGTTACCTGGCGTGCAGGCCTCGACGAATGAGGTACAGGAAGTTGACACCGGCTTCTTCCTACGGCGGAAGTAGGGTGGGCGTCACGTGACTGTCTTATTACTGCATTAGCCACACAAAATCTTCGCCTGACAGAGCTGGCTGACTGCCGTGAATGCTATGGTCTGACATGGTAAGTATACTAGCCAAACAGGGAGTATGATACAAACTCCCCATTTTTCATCAACTACTTTTCTGTATTGCAATTTATATACTGCACTTGAACTAATTCTATGACCGACTGCATCTAGCGGCGATATTGCTCATATTGCGATCGTTGCCGAAGACTGACCATATACTTTTAACCAAAACATCAGTATCTTCTGTTGAGGGAATTTCCGTTAAAAGCGAATAGACCCATTCGAAACATTTGCCCCAGTCCAAATTATTTTTTTCTCATAAGCTGTACGTCCTCTGGTTCAAACCGAAAAATACCAGCATCTTTTAACGCCAAGGTTAATGTGCCCTTACTTTCAAAAGCGTAAAGTGGGATGTTGTGTAAAGAGGTCAATACTTCATTGAACAAATCATAAGAAATATGAGTTTGTTGTACTCATGATCTGAATGTGTAAAAAAAAATATTGTCTACCCCCCCCCCCCCCCACCCCATCCCCCCTGATATCCTGGAAACTGTCTTTAATTCAGTTGTCACCTTTTCCCGGTTTTCTTGAAAAATATGCTGCATGTTTTTTTTGTTTTTTTTTATGGAATCATTCAGTTTGTTTACACGTTCGGAAACCATTTCCATTCATATGGCTCACATAATCTATTTTCTTTTGACAGATTGATGCTGGATTGGTCTTTACCAGCGAAAAACGTCTCGATTTTCGATTTCAAAATCCGCCAGTTTTGTAATGTTGTTTGATAATTACACATTGTCATCACATCCATAAGTTCGCCTACAAACCGAGTCCACTCTAAGCTGTTTGTGTTAATTGTGTAAACATTCGCATTTTGAAGAGACTTTGTCCACATACTTTTGAGTCTGTCTAACTGACTAATTAAACTGCTGACTTTTCTAGTAAGACGTGATGAAAATGCTTCCAGCTGGTTATAAAAAATGTTCTTGAGGTTTTCCTGCATCAGATTTACATATGTGATATAGACCGATTCCATTGAAAGTGGTAAGGGAGGTGATACATTTAAAGGTGTAGTTAATTCTTCAAGTATCGACTGTGGGCTTAAAGTTTTAAAAACTTGGTCAACATGCTTTGACAGGTACAAAAACTCAAATAATACAGCAAAGTAAGTGTCCAGCTTCTCTATGAAGTTGTCATAAGAGATAGTAAATATTTTTGTGTCTTCAGATACATTGATCTTGTTTAATTGCTGGCGAAATTGTTTTACAGTATGATCTTCAACTCGTTCTATCAATGCTTTTTGTCATCATCTCTGAGATCTTGGATGCTGTTCTTCATTGTTTCTACTATTGTCATCAAGTTTGACTCAGATTTTTATTAAACTCGTTATTTCGTGAAGGACCTTGCCACTCTTTTCTTCACAGATCTTTACTAGTTTATGTCTGAACTCTACCATCACTTCAGTATTCAAAATGTTAGAGAATTTTCTAAATTGCGTCTTTGTTTTGCTATTCGGTTTTTCTCTTTTGTGTGAACATCCTTGAATATAAATCCCTTAAAATAGTTCCCTAAGACGGTATTATAAGTTAAGAACATCGACTCTATTTCTGACGAAAAGTCTGATAATAGTTTAGATGTACTGGTCTGAAAATGTGCTAATATGGAATCAAACGTGTGGATATTGACAAGAGAATAAATCTCATTCCGTTTTGCTGCTATATTTTTTGATGATTTTGTAACTTTTCTGCCTTTGACTTTAACATCGAGCTAACATTAGGATATATTTTCCTGTCTAGTGCAATGCATCGGACCTTATCAATTTGTTCTCTAGATGGTTTACAATATGTGGTCCAGTTATCTCCCTCGAGAATCAAACCTAGCCTTTTTTCCCAGGTGTATGATCTGTATGTCAGTATCACATTATATATTTTGTATTGATTAATTGTTCGACAAAATGAAGGTAATGGTGACTTGCCGAACAAAAGCTAATCTAAATCGAACTTCTCTGGTTCTTCTTCTACACTAGACACCGCTTTGCACGGTTTTCCTATAATTGAATCTATTTTATCATTCAAATCGTTTGTATTAGTTTGTGTCGTTAATGAGTCTGTCATGCAATTCTTAAATGAAACAGAAGGAGTAGAATGTATTATGACTTGTTCAAGTAAATTTTCTAGCATAGGGCATTTACGTGCGTCTACTTTCAGTAAGTTTAAGACCACTGACAAGCGCTGTAAAACGTTTCTAAAGTTGGCCTGGATGACAAAATAATCACGAAAAAGGGAACAATATTTGGACATCCTTTCTTCTAGTTTTCTAATCACAGGAAATAAAAGGCCCCATTGAAGGTGAATCTTTTCCGTGTGTTTTAGGCAAACTACGCCAGTAAGAAAGGTTTCGGGATATTCCAAGTAGCGTTCAAACCACATCATAGATTGTCTATAGTACGAAAAGAATTTCTTTAATCTTTGCACATTTATTCCAAAAGACGATATTGCAGTTTCCTCTTTTTTTGGTAACTGAATATTGAAGCGGATGTACAGCTGACAAATACATCTTGCCATTTTCCGCAAAACTAGACACAGTTTTATTTCATCTTGTCCTTCGTCCGAATCTTGCTCCAGTAAAAAAAAAAATCTAAATGCTTCACATTAAATGCTACTTTAAAGATTGGAAAACAAAAGTGAAAATGAATACTCAACTGCTAAGAACTGTCGAATCTCCTTCACAATATCAGAATCTGTAAACTCGTTATTTATCAACAAATATTCAAGAGTGTAGCGCTTTGGAGCCAAATAATCGGAACACAGATCAACAATTGAACGGAAGTGTTTTGTATTTGCTTCAAGATTTTCGATGGGAAGATCATCAAATCTGAGTGCTTCCTCAATGTCACTAAACTTCAAACGTCTTTTCTGTTTTGAGACAGTTGAAAACGAGGCACCTTCTTCTTGAATATTTGGGATGACATTCAATTTTCTTTTTGCCATAATGTTACAGCAAGAGCTCGTGTCCTTTATCCAAGAGAGTAAATTGCCAATCTCTTACACTTTTCTGGGAAATCAGTGACAGATGTTAAAAGACGGAATATTGTATTCTTCTGAAGATGGGTGCATTAACAAACAATACTTAATAAACAGACCGTACCCAACGGAAGACACAGCGGGAAATTTCCGACGCGTGAGTGAACTTCGCCATTTGATCGAACATCTGCCTGTAAGCAATACTTTAACATGGTCAGGTAGTATTAATCAAACGAGCAATCCTCTAGACCACAATGAAATGCAGCTAATGAGCGACCCTTTATTTTTTTCCACACCAAATAAACGAGATGATGTTGACTTTATTTCTACGAAGAAAACGCATAACTTATGAAAAAAAGTTTTCGGAAAACCCAATGCGAAATAAATACCGAGCTCTGAGTTACTTTATGAAAGATTATTATGAGGAATACGCTAATCAGCCACTCACTTGCCAAATTTATACAGAAGCTATTCCTGTCATGCATTTCTTTGGTTTAGATAAGTCACTCAAATCGTTGAAGTTGGCACTGTACAACATTGATGAATCGCAACAAAGAATTCATTCAGACTATGACTCCTATATCTTACAAAGAAAAGAAGCATTTCCAGACCCTGTTAGATCATTTGTGCAAAATTTTAACATAGTGGGAGTTTGTTTGACAGAACCCACTCCATCAGCTTTATTTTCAACTGTGATATGTACTTATAGGGGTAACCCTTTAAATGCTGTGCAAGATTATTATCTTTTCCATAAATATCCCGAAAAGGCTGTTTCAATCCCTCGAGCCACATTTATTGACCTTGAACTAGAAAACACTCAACTGAATCTGAATCAGCGTTGTTTAGCATATAAGCTGTACTTATTTGTTGGACTCAATTCTGATGACTATTTAAAAGACAATTCGATTATTCTCAAAATAATTAAAAGTAGACGAAGCTGTTCACAGGATGTGTTATTTTCGAGCATGTCTCATCTGCCTGCATCACATTCAAACGATTTTCTAGAAACTTATTTGAGCCGGTGTTATTTTGAATCAGATGATGGTCATTATATTCAAATTCCTCCTTTGTTAGGTGTGGTACAAAAAATCGGGTACATTTGTTTAATATCTGAAAGTGATCAGGAATATTACACTAAAGAAAGCAGTATCATAATACCCCACTTGTATATAGACATTACTGAAGGTTGGTGTACTTGATAAAGAAGAGTGGCTGAATAAAACAAAACGAAATGTTTGCTAATTTCGAAAAACGCGCAAAAGAATTTGTGCCTCCACTTAAAAAAAAGAACCCCCCCCCCCCCAAAAAAAAAAAAAAAAAAAAAAAAAACAGATTTACAAATGACAAATGGTGATCTTATCACATATCGCCATGTAATGAACTGTACAAATTCTTTTGCAAAAGAAAAAGTCAGAACACCCGCAATTTTGGAATTGGGTAGAAGAGATATTATGGAATGTCCCCTTTTTTACGAACCTACCAAGAAATCCAAGGATTGTTATGTTTTAAATAAAGGGGACTATTCAATCGACAACAACAACCACAATGGAAAAAAACAGCAAGACTTTCTATTGGAGCTGTATGGAAAAGACGAATCCATGTTGCCGAAGTACAGCATATAAATGCCTACCATGCAGCCATGAAAGACATTAATGTCCGCAGTATTATTCTGTGGTTAAAACTGGTAAATGCATTCTAAAGAACACATCCATGACACAGGAACCCTTTCAACTTGAAATATTCGCACACGCTGCATTCTTTATCGCTTCGATTAGGGCATACAAACAAGGGGAAATCTATGAAATCTTGAAGCCTTGCTTTGACGTCGAAGATGTGCCATATTATAAAACCAAGTCATTCGTCTTCATGGTAATGCAACGACAAGGTAAAACCGAGTGGACAAAAATTATGTGTGCAGCTGCTTTGCTCATGCTACCAGAAATCAATTAGTTTATTACGTACACCATGTCAGTCTTCTTGATGTTGGGCTAAGCGAAATTGAAATAAAAATGAGGCATATCTGTAGCGTTTGTGATGAGGTAAACAATGCAATGAAGTCCATATCATATTCGAAAGGTATTAGTAAACTCGTCGTCTCCTTGAAGACAGAAGTTACCACAGTTTCTACCTTGGAAGGTAGATCTACTTCTAATCCCGATGTAAGTTCGTTCATGGTACTTTCCGATCTCTTTCACTTTACCACCAAAAGACGAATATTAAGCTTCTAATGCTAATAACCCAAAAAACTTTTTAACTGTTCGTTTCATAAGTTAGTGCTGATGGTAGTTTATCAATATTAGGTAAGAAAAACGTATAAGCATGATTAACAAACTCGTTTTTATTCTTCATCTTAATAAATGTTGCATATCACTCTTAATATCGATGTCATTTTGTTGCCGAGCGCGAGAGGAATGACCTTCCATTTGGGAGTTGTTGATGAAGCTGGATTTGCTGGAGAAGCACTCTGAGTTATTCTTCCCATTACTGCCGATGAAAAAAGCAAAGTGATTTGTACAACGTCTGTCAATTCTAAAGAAGAAAAATCCTGTTTACTCTACAATTTATGAAGAATAGAAAATGATCCTATTGATGCCGTTTCCTTAACATGTGATACACATTTGAATAAAATTGCTTCGACCGACCAAGCGACAGTATGCCCTTGCTACGTTCTGTCTGCTCCACCATCCAGAAGTGGTGACTCTTCTTTAAAAAAAGACACATGAACTTGCTATTTGAAAATTCATACAATGAAGAACTATTAAGCGGAGGTACGCGTCCTAGAGGTCGAAAACGAGGAGATGCAAAGCCAGTTTTGCTGCTGTTGAGTCTTTTGAATTTGACACCAGGTTAGACACACCGAGAATGGAATCCCAGGATGAATGTTTAGTTGCTTATATAGACACAGCGTTTTCAGATCTGAGTCAGCTTCCAAAGTGGAATGTGTATTTTATCAACTTTCAACAATCGACTGGTAGTGATGGGTGTTGATGAATGCGGACATGAAACTTGTTCAACCGAAGCTGTTGAACATATAGCCGGAGTTTTTGTTGAATTGTGTATGAAAATACTCATTAATCATCAACGCTGTACATTTAAAAATCTTTACATTGTAATTGAAAGAAACTATGCAGGAGTCTTTGTTTTTCCTTTGGGGCAGGCAATATCATTGTTTTTAAAACAAAGAGCACCAAAAATACAGGTGTATTTTAAGTACACTAAATTTCATACAGGACAACAAGAACGAGATAATTTCAAAATCGGTTATTATTTGGGATTTGAAAAGTTAGGCATCTTTCAGACAATAGCGTCTCTATCCAACGATGGTCTTATAGTTTGTTCTGCTGTACTGTTTAGCAACAATTTATCGAACCCTATTTACACTTTACTGCACCAGTTACAAAACTTCCAGTCCAAGGGTAATAACAATAATAATGGTGTTGCACTTAGTTTTATTATGGCTTCTCATTTTTTATTAAACATATACAATAGCTCATATACAGATGGTAGGAAATACAAATATCAACGCATTTCCTGAAACAGGAGGGCCAATTAAGGGAGAACCAAGTCATCATGAATTTTGTCTACGATAAAGAGCACAATGCATATTTTTCAAAAGCACGGACGTCATTGGTGTGGATTGATGATGAAAACTTAAGGATCTGGCTTAGTGAAGATGGGCTAGGAATCCTTTCGTATTCCTACGTAGATAGTACTGGAAAAACTTATATGCTTTTCTTGAAGCTCGAGAAAATGACTCCATAAAAGACACTAGGAAAAATACTTGAAAGTTAATATATTTTGAAATATCAAAGAAGCATAATGAACATAATCGACTGTCATTTTTTTTCATTTTCGTTAAAAAATGCAAGTCTGCTTGATAATTCTTCATCATACAATTCCAACCATCAGGTTGAACCTTGCGCCTTGACAATACGCTTGGTTTGTGGACTCTTTTGTTGTAAAGTTTCCCCATAAATCAAACTGTCAACGTAACAGGAACTGATGGAAATGTTTTGGCCATGCTTTAACCAAGATGTTACCAGAACCTTTTTGTTATTACTTTAGAAAAACTGCTTTTATAAGATACTCGTCCC
>JAMYXO010001252.1:0-10000 GCA_033310375.1 Conus canariensis
GTTACCACTACCCGGGCCAGGCGTTGAGGCCGCCTCCCAAAAAACCTGAAACCAACCCTGAGCTTCGAGAAACCCCGGGGCCCCCTTGGGCCCCTTCCCAATCAGGGCGGGGGGGGAAAAGGGCTGATTTCCCAAACGCAAAGCCGACCGCCAGGCCCACGAAAGACGGAAACCCTGTGTGTCGACACCGAGGGAACAGGAATGCCAAAAAGGGGGGAACCGGGTAGTCCTTTGTATGCGAGGCGATAAAAAGGATGTTACATAGGGGGTGGTGGGTATGACATGTATGGGGGGGGGAAAAGGTGGAGAGAGAGAGAGAGAAGGGAGAGAGGGGGGAAACAGAGAAACGACCAACAGAAACAGAGAGAAGGGGGGAGAGAGGAGAGAGGGGGAGGGGAGGGGGAGGGGGGGGGGGAGAGGAAGAGAAAGGGGAGGGAAAGAGGAAAACAGACGGGAGAGAGGGGGGGGGGGGGGGGGGGGGGGGATTGGGGAGGAAACTTTGGGAGGTTGTTTAGTTTTTGAAGGGAGAATGAGGAAAAGAACTGGGATTGGGTGCAGAATGTAGGGGAGGGGGGGGGGGGACTATGGGGGGTGGATGGGGGAACTTTTGAAAGGGAATGGAGTTTTTAAGGGACAGGGGAGGGGCGGTGGGGAATGTGAGTTAAGGAGGGGGGGGGGGGGGGGGGGGAGGTGGAGGGACCTTTTTTAAAGAAGAATGGGAGCTTGAGAGCGAAGGGGAAAAAGGGGGGGGGGGGGGGGGGGGGGGGGGGGGGGGGGGGGGGGGGGGGACTGAACGCGTGCCCAAAGGAAACAAAACCCCCTGTGTGAAACCAACATGTGGTACCCCCTTTTTTAAAATCCAGCCACCCCACCCCAAAACATCACAATAAACACACAACACACACCACCAACACACACACACACACACACAACACACACCACACACAACACACAGAGAGAAGAGAGAAAAGAGAGAGAGGAAGAAGAGAGAGAGAGAGAGAGCAAATTTACCTATCCTTAGATAACAGGGGATAATTAGATAGGAAGATAATTGAATGTAAGACCAAAGATATTAAAGTAGAAGATAGAGACCAGTAGTAAATAGTTAATACAAGCTAACAAGCTAGCTAACTAAATTGAAATTTTTTCTTTCTCATTTTGTGTTTTTTTTTTTTTTCTATCGTCCTTTTTGTTTGATATAAAAATGTTCAGTGGCCCCTGTTTCTCATTGCCTTTTATATCGTTTTTGTTGTATTCAGTTCATACCTAGTTTTTTCGTTGCTTGTCTTCATTTCTTTTTGTTCTATTGACTATGTAAAATGTTTTTGCAACAAATCATTTAATCTTGTTATCTTTTACCAAAGAAACCTTTACGAATTCACTGTAAAATTAATCTAAAAAAAAAAAAAGGCTTTAAAATGTGTTCAGAAGAGGGAGAAGAGAAAAAAGAGAGAGAAAAGAAAAAAAAGTGAAAAAGAGAGAGAGAGAGAGGGGAGAGAGGGGAGAAAGAGAAGAGAGAGAACAAAAAAATGGGAGAGAGAGAGAAGAAGGGGAGAGAGAGAAAAGAGAGAGAAGAGAAAGAGAGGGGGAGAGGAGAGAAGAGGAAGAGAGAGAGAGAGAGAGGGGGGGGGGGGGAGGTGGGGGGGGGAGTTAAAGGGAAAAAATGGGAACACGAAATTAAAAAAAATGAAAAAAAGAAAAAAAAAAAAAAAAACAATAAACAAGGGGGTTTTTTTTTCTCCCATAAAAACCCCGAAGAAATTTTTTTTTAAGACGCCCCTTTTCCCTTTTGTCAAAAAAAAGACAACAAATCTAATAGTGGGGGGGAAAAAACAAGCCAAAAAGGGCCACAAAAGAATGCCAAGAAATGGGGGAAAAAATTTTGGAAATAAGGGAATGGGGAAATAGTAATAAATCAAAAATTTCTGCCTTCAAAAAGGGGATTGCGATGGTTCCCTTATGCTTTTTGAAGAGTTTTTTTTATTATTGTAACTATTTTTTTTAATTTCATGTTCCCAGTTTCTCCCCCTTTAAAAAAAAAAAAAAACCTCCCCCCCCCCCCCCCCCCCCCCCCCCAACTCCTTTAACCAAACGCCCCCCCCCCCCCCCCCCCCCCCCCCCCGGTCATTACTAAAAACATTTTAAAAGGTGTTTGGGGTGCGCTTTTTTTCCCCCACTATTAGATTTTTCGTCTATGTATTTGTCCCGATTTATTCAATTTTTTTAAAAAGGGTGTGATCTTTAATAAAAGTTACTCTTGTTTTGGTTTTCTTAGGGAGCAAAAAAAACCCCCCTTTTTTTTGTTTATCGTTTTTGTTCCCCGCCCCATTTCATTTTTCCCATTTTTTTTGATTTTTTTTGAGGTTATTTGTTTTGTTTTTTTCCCGTCTGTGTGTTTGTCTTTTGATCTCCCTTTCATCTTGGGTGGTCCTCAAGCGTAGGGTCAAAGATTGTCCCCTTCATTTTTTTTTAATATTTTCATAAGTCTTATTTTTCCCAACTTTTTTTCCTCCCCACACTTTCGTTTTTGGTTTCATTACTTCTCTTGCTGGCTTTTGGGGTGCTATTGGATTTTTTTTTGCAACCCCTTTGGGGGAAACACCCCAAATATTTTTGGTGGGTGTTCTCTATTTGACGCCAGGAGCGCAGACACAACCAGCCGTGTCTCCCGATGATTCCGACCCAACGGACGGGCTCGAGCAGGCAATACAAATATATCTGCCTTCAAAAGGGATTGCGATGGTTCCCATCGTTTGGAAAGGGTTTTTTATACTGTAACTTTTTTTTCTTAATTTTAGTTCCCCCGTTTTTTCTCCATTTAAAAACCCCCCCCCCCCCCCCCCCCCCCCCCCCTCCTTAAATCCCAAAACTTTGCCCAAACTTCTATAAAGACAGTTCAGTTTTTGGGCCCGCGCTTGTTTTTTTCCCCCCACTATTAGTTTGTTCGTCTATGTATTTGTCTGACTTTATTCAAGTTTAAAAGGCTGTGCCAGTCTTGAATAAAAGTTACTCTGTGTTAGGTTTTCTTATGGGAGCAAAAAATACCCCCTTGTTTACTGTTATCGTTTCTGTTCCCTGCCTCATTTCATTTCCGTTTAAGAAAAAAATGACAAAAAAAAAAGAAAACCAACAAAGTTGATAACAAACAAGTAGGGTAGCTCTTGCTCCCAAGATGAAATAAATACACGCCCAAAACTCCAAAGGAATGCTCTTTACGACACTGAATCGCCTAGCAGATAATTATGACAGCACAGAGACACAGAACAAAACAGGACACCACGTCTTGTAGACTGGGAAGACTGGAGGGGATTTGGGAGCAGGACTGGGCTCACCAAGTTGAGATCATGAAGAGGACGTTGGGGAGATGTTTCCTTGTTTGTTCTGTGTGCTCTGTGCTGTCATGGCGATTCGGTGTCGTAAGCAGCGTTCCTTTGGAGTTATGGCGTGTATTTATTTCCCCTTCCATTGGAAGTACCCCTACATATTTATGTTATTTGATATTTTGTTTAATTCCTGTTTTCACTGCTACTTTCCCTGCCTCATTTCATATTTTGTTTACTTCCTGCCTCTTTCATATTTACTGTTTACCTCCTGCCTATCATTTTACTGTTACTCTCCCTGCTCATTTCAGTTTACTGTACTCTCCCTGCCTCATTTCATATTTACTGTTTACTCTTCCCTGCCTCATTTCTGTTTACTTTATTCCCTGCCTCATTCATTTCTGTTACTTTCTATTTATTTGTTTACTCTTCCCTGCCTCATTTCATATTTACTGTTTACATTCCCTGCCTCATTTCATGTTTACTGTTTACTCTTCCCTGCCTCATTTCATATTTACTGTTTACTCTTCCCTGCCTCATTTCATGTTTACTGTTTACTCTTCCCTGCCTCATTTCATGTTTACTGTTTACTCTTCCCTGCCTCATTTCATGTTTACTCTTTGCTCTTCCCTGCCTCATTTCATATTATTTTACTTTTTGTCTTCCCTGCTCATTTCATATTATTTTACTCTTTGTCTTCCCTGCCTCATTTCATACTTACTATTTACGTTTCCCTGCCTCATTTCATATTTACTCTCATTCCAACGAAGGTAACTGACCTGTCCAGCCAGACACATGGCCACACTGCTCACCAGACCTCCGGCCCCCATCAGGACCACACTGTTCGCCTTCCGGTGCCAGCTGATGACCGTCACCAGGACCCGGCAGACCAGGTTGGAGATCATGAAGACGACGTTGAGGACAGGCCGTCTTTCTGAGCCCAGCCTTGAAACCTGGCGTAGTCGAGGATCAGGAAGAGATGGAGGTGATCATCCCCAGAACGACGGTCTGGGATAGGACTATGGCGATGTACAGAGGGTTAGTCAGGAACTGAGCGTGACGGATCAGGGTCCCCACTCCACCTGTGGTGCCAGAGGACCCTTCTGCAGCCCTAGACTGCGCATCTGTGGTGTCTCTGGAACTAGGAGTGCTGCTTAGAGATTCCAGACAATCAGTGTCCGACTGTGAAGAATCACGTTGCAAAGATCATGGCCAAATTTCTTGTGCGTTGTACTGGTTGTGTCCTCTACATCCTGCTCAAGTTTGAGCTCCTCTGCTTTCTCCTGTCCAGTTTTTGCCGGTGACGAGTTCTCAAGTCGGTCAGGAATTGGTCCTGAGGGGACAGTATCAAGGACTGCAGGTATGTTCCCGGGAACAACCTCTGGATGCGAAGGAGGCGTTTAGATGTGCTGCCAAGTTCTTCAGCAGTGCTGGTATTTCTGCATGCGTCCTCTACAAGAGAGGTGGATTCTGGCCTGAGGTCGAGGTCATGGGTGTTCCGGTCCTGTCTTTGGTAACACTATCCTCTAAAAGGTATGTAACAGGATCAAAGTTACATGATGTTAACTGAAAGCCGTCAAGATCGTTTAAGAGGACCAGTTCTTCTGGAGTGTCAACGTCAGACGCTATTCTGTTCGGGGTCGCGCCATCATCGGAAAGAATTTCAAGTTCATGGTCTTGAAATGTTGCCTCCGTGATGACTTTACTCCTTAAAGAGGCTGCTTCTGAAACAAGATCAAGTGTGTACCCTGTACTTTCCTTCGCAGCAGCATCACCAAAGAAGACTGTCGATTCTTCATCACCACAGTCAGGAGATGGATCTCCCAGAGGAGCAGGACAAGGACCAGGTTTCTCCAGCTCCACATCAGAGGAACAAGATGCTGTGAGAGTGGTGAGGCAAGCTCGGAGTTAGTCGTTGCCGGCTGTCTACGGCTGCGGAGAAGAGGTGAGGTGAGGAGGGTGGAAAAGATGCAGGAATGGAAGGAGATGGCGCTGTTCAGTATGAGGCACCCTCGCCAGGAGTACGCCTCCACCAGATTCCTGCACACAGCAGAAAATATCAAAGATGGAAATCGTTAGAAAAACAGATGCAAAGCACATAAACGTACTCCCAATTTATCTTGAATTCAAGTAATTTCTGATATATTCCATAAAGAAGAAAAAAGGTTTGGGGCCGATATAGCCGTTAGTAACGGCTATTCTGGTAAAATAAAACTCGGGCATCAACTTTGACCCATAATGAACATACGTACAAATGTTCAGAAAGTTCGGCCCAGAAGTTTTGTCTGGAGTGAATGGAAGACATTTTGAACACGGACAGACACACAGACAGACAGACAGACAGACACACAGACAGCATTTCTTCGTTCCCATTGCAAAGTACTCCCTGTTCTGTAAGAACTGGAGTACAAAAAGATTGGCTGTGGTGCTGGCTTTGTTAATATGAGTTAGTTTCAAAGTGGGGTGACTGCAGGCAGAAATTCAAACAAATTTTTAAAGAAATTTAAGCTAAATCCAACAGATAACAAGGACAAACAAAACAGAAGACAAAAACACGAGCGTTTCGACCTCCTAGGTCTTCTTCAGGCAAGATAAACACCATTCAGGACAATGACAACGGAGGACGAGAAATCACTTATCTTCTCGAATTCGGAGCAAAATGGGCCTTGAATTCATCGTTTTCAATGCCTGAAGAAGACCTAAGAGGTCCAAACTCGTCGTGTTTTGTCTTGTACTTTATTTGTTGCCTGTTACCTGGAGGATTTACTTCAATTCCCTTTTAAAGTTCGTTGATATGGTCTGGTGACCGAAGACTGCCCGATGGTCAAGGATCCACCTTCTCCCTGGCATCATTCCTTTGGTCAATGCATTAGAGTCAGGATACACTGTTGTCCAGTTTGAGGCGCTTCTACTTGGAGGAATATTAGACGACCGAATGAATCGGAGGTGTAAGGAAGGGAGAGTATGATTGTGTGTTGTGTGTGTGGTGTGCGTGCGTGCGTGCTGGCGTGCGTCCGTGCGTCCGTGCGTCCGTGCGTGTGTGTGTGTGTGTGTGTGTGTGTGTGTGTGTGTGTGTGTGGGTGCGAGTGCGTGGTGCGTGCGTGCGTGTGTGTGCGTGCGTGTGTGTGTGTGTGGCGCGCGCGCGCGCGCGCGTGTGTGAGTGTGTGTGTGTGTGTGTGTGTGTGTGTGTGTGTGTGTGTGTGTGTGTGTGTGTGTGTGTGTGCAAGGCACACCCATATGTTTCTTCATCAACAGTATTGACCACCACCTTGAAGTTGTTTGAACAAAAAGATGAATCATGATCAAATCAAGGAGAGAGAGAGAGAGAGAGAGGAGAGAGAGAGAGTGGGAGGGAGGAGGGAGAGAGAGAGAGAGAGAGAGAAGAGAGAGAGGAGAGAGAGGAGAGAGAGAGAGAGAGAGAGTTACACCCATGAATTGGGAAATCAGCTTCCCGTTTAGAAGAAATTTGTTCCTAGTTTATTAAACTTAAAATACGCTCGATTCTCACTCACAAAATCCCTTGTGGCAGCTGTAGAAGTTTTCTTTTTGGTTTGTTTTCCTGTCGTATTGTTTCACTATAACATCAACATCATAGTGTTCTTGTGACGGCAGCGGAGAACACAATTTAAAGATATCCCAAATAGCACCTTTTCCCTTCTTTGCTGCGGTGTGTCTTTTCTCATTGTAATGAAACGAATAATGAGGAGGCTATCCAGTTAAAAAGGGATCTACGTGCGCCACAGAATTAGTGTACGGATTGACTGACTTACTTCAATAATCATTCAGGATCTTTTTAGCATCCTCTAAAAATTATAAAGAATAAAGCACCAACTTTGACTCTATGCAGAAGACAATTTGAAATATAGTACGTGGAAAGCTGATCAGATGACATTAAACTATCCAAATTCCCCTAAACTCGTTCTAACATGAAATGGTGTCCCTGTTTTAGATCAAGATCAAGGATCTTATATATAGATATTTGGTCTCAAAGAGCGATGCAGGCAGACAAAACACACCGGAAAAAATGACAACAGTCAAAGTGAGAAATCAGACAGACAGATATACTGATGACACTGAGACATAAAGACGCACGCATAGCGAGATGTAAAGACAGATACACACACACACACACACACACACACACACACACACACACACACACACACACACACACACACACAGAGACCCAGATGCACAGACAGACACACAGACACACAGATCCAAATGCACATCCTGATAGACGGACACACGAACCCAAATGCTTAGACAGACAGACAGACAGACAGACAGACACATAGACACACACCCAGATGCACAGACAGACAGACAGGTAGACAGATACACAGACCCAGATGCACAGACAGACAGACAGACCTGTAGACAAAGGGAGAACAGACCATGGAGGACCCAGAGGCCAACACCAGGGCGGACGACACGAAATTGGCTTTGGAGCTGAACCTCTGCACAGTGGAGGTGACATTCGCCAGGTTGATCATAGAGTAGCCCATCCCTGCAACACCAAGCTTCGTCATCCTAACACGGCTGTTACAGAATGACAAATGGCTAGAAATGGTAAGGGAGATTATTCCGAGTATTATGATAACGTTGAACATGAAAAATGGAAGATAGAAAACAAAAACAAACAAAGAGGCAACGACAGTAAACATATTACCTAGCCGTGGCATGCCCAACAAAATCAACATTAAGGACAACAACAACAACAACAACAACAACAACAACAACAACAACAACAAACACAGTGATAAACTATGAGTTTCTTTGCATCGTCAACAACAACAGAAATGTAAACAACAAACACAATGATCAAAGGTACCTCTCTCCATGCCATGACAATAACAGCAACAACAAAAACAAAAAACAAACACATTGTGTATTCCAGAAACTAAAGGAAAATCATTCGTATCCCCTTTTTTAACTGTCCAATGCCGAATGATTAACACCCTTGCCTGTTAAAGCCCACACGATTATCATCAACATCCTCACTTGTCACAGCCTAACGCAACATCATCAGCATCCTCACCTGCTACACACAATCATCAACCTTTTTTTATATGTTACAGCTTCAACATACCATCCTCAACATTCCCACCTGCCACGCCCCAAACACACAAATATCAACCTTCTCACCCGTTACATCTGTAGCACACAATCATCAACATCTTCACCTGTCACAGCCCGACACACAATCATCAACATCCTTACCTATCACACCCCCAAACACACAAATATCAACATCATCGCCCATTATGCCCCCAACATGCAATCATCACACATCGTCACCTGCAACATCTTCAACACACAATCATCACACATCGTCACCTGCAACATCCTCAACACACAATCATCACGCATCGTCACCTGCAACATCTTCAACACACAATCAGCACACATCGTCACCTGCAACATCTTCAACACACAATCATCACACATCGTCACCTGCAACATCCTCAACACACAATCATCACACATCGTCACCTGCAACATCCTCAACACACAATCATCACACATCGTCACCTGCAACATCTTCAACACACAATCATCACACATCGTCACCTGCAACATCCTCAACACACAATCATCACACATCGTCACCTGCAACATCCTCAACACACAATCATCACACATCGTCACCTGCAACATCCTCAACACACAATCATCACACATCGTCACCTGCAACATCTTCAACACACAATCATCACACATCGTCACCTGCAACATCTTCAACACACAATCATCACACATCGTCACCTGCAACATCTTCAACACACAATCCTCACACATCGTCACCTGCAACATCTTCAACACACAATCATCACACATCGTCACCTGCAACATCTTCAACACACAATCATCACACATCGTCACCTGCAACATCCTCGACACACAATCGTCACACATCGTCACCTGCAACATCTTCAACACACAATCATCACACATCGTCACCTGCAACATCTTCAACACACAATCGTCACACATCGTCACCTGCAACATCTTCAACACACAATCATCACACATCGTCACCTGCAACATCTTCAACACACAATCATCACACATCGTCGTCACCTGCAACATCTTCAACACAAAATCATCACACATCGTCACCTGCAGCATCCTCAACTCAAAATCATCAGCATCATCCACTATCACCCCCGAAACACACAAATATCAGCATCCTCATCCATTACATCCACAACAGACAATCATCAACATCCTTCCTGTCACATCCCAAACACACAATCATCAACATCCGTACCTGTCACATCCCCAACACACAATCATCAGCATCCTTACCTCCAACATTCCCAACACACAATCATCAACATTCTTACCTGTCACATCCCCAACACACAATCATCAACATTCTTACCTGTCACATCCCCAACACAATCATCAACATCCTTACCTGTCACATCCCCAACACACAATCATCAACATTCTTACATGTCACACCCCCAAACACACAAATGTCAGCAGCCTTGCGTGTCACATCCCCAAACGCACAAATATCAACATCCTCACCCATTACGTCCCAGCACACAATCATCAACTGCCTCACCTATCACCCTCCAAACATACAATCATCAACATCCTTACCTGTCACACCCAAAACATACAATCATTAACATCCTTACGTGTCACAGCCCCAAACACAATCATCA
>JAMYXO010001252.1:12500-25000 GCA_033310375.1 Conus canariensis
CCAATGGGGAGGAAACCCACTAACATATAACTCCTGGTCAGATACCAATATTTCGAAACCTGATTGTTTCTCCTCAGTGACCGCGGAAAGTGGTAATTTGACTCCTCTGCCTTTTCGGTTTTAAGAACAATGCTATCCCAGAAAAGGCTGGTGTGCAATACCGTAGTATGTTTGTTGAGTTTTCAAAAAACCAACCAAAGGTGCCACCTAAGAAGCAAAAGAAAATCATGAAAGAGCAAAACAAGCTACATTTTCATGTAAAAAGTAGAAATATAAAAAGATAACCTTTTAAGACACAAGTGCTGAGGGCCAGTTCTTGGAATGAATCCGCAAGGGACTAAATTACAATAAACTAATAAATTCCAAGGATAAGTACCGAGCACCATTCCAGCAACTTACAGAGCAGCTTGGTGTTGCAATGACTGCAAGAAATATTCAATTATAAACAATATATATATATAGCTTGTTGTCGTTTTTTCCCCTGCTACATGTATTTCTCAGGTGTTTTTGATTTTATTCACTGATAAGAACTTCCATCTGTGTCTGCAATTGTTAACCATTTCTGTTCTAACATTTAAAGTTGCTAATTGTGGTTTACATAGTATAATGTATTTCTCTGTAAGGCATAGATTACATCTTTTTGAAATGTTATTGTATGGTGCTGCTCTTTTTAAAATTTTCCAAGATATGTTGTAGTCTATGTTTTTATCTTTAAGTTTTAAAATGTATTTACTCAGTTCAGTTTGGTTTTTATATCTTTCTTTGTTGAATGATTATTTATGGTTTGCATATCTAGTTTTGAATTGGTTTTCAGTGATACCTACATATGTTTCATCTGCGTCCTCTGATGTTACAGTGGCTTGGTACACGATCTTGTTGTAAAGGCATTTGTTGCTTAGGGGACACTGTTCTTTTTTTGGTGCAGTTACAAGATTTTCTTTTGTCACCCTCATTTTTCTCTGTGCTGCTTTTCATTTTATTTGCTGAATCAATGGCATTTTTAAGGTTTGGCATACATGAATATGATAATTTGATGTTGTTTTTGTTGAATATCTTAAATAATTTATGGTCTTTTGGAAAAGATGATGTCAAGATTTTAAAGAATTTTTTCCCTACGTTTGTTTTGACTCTTGCATCATATGGGGGATTGTAACATATGATATTCCTTTTCCTGTTCTTTCTGCATCTTTTTGTATCATTGTCTGGATCGTATCGTAGTTCATAATTGTAGCCACTTTTATGTAACGCCTCTTGGTATTCAGCTGTAGCATTGTTGAATACGGTTTCATTACATGACAGATTGGATACTCTTTTATTTATGCTTTTGGGTATTGTTTTCAGTATGGAGGGTGGGTGATTGCTTTTGATATTTACATAAACAGGCGTATCATTTGGTTTCTTGTATGGTGTATATGTATGTTGATTGAGGTCTAACGTTATGTCTAAATAGTTCACTATCTTTTTGTTTGCTTCTATGGTGATTTTTAAGTTTTGGTTGTGGAAAATTTTACACAATTCTTTTTTCTTATTTTCAATATTGCTTGGGTTGTCATTCAGAGCAGCAAGGCCGTCATCCCTGTACAGTCCAGTTTGTTTTCCAAGTTTTTTTTTTAATATTGGATAACATGAATAGTCCGACAAGTTCGCAAGTTTCGGCACCATCATATGATCCCATTGTAACATCAAAAGTTGAATTCCTGCTTGTGTTCTTAATCCAGGTTTCATTTTTACTGTGCAGTAAAGTTTTCTTTGTATGGAAAATGATTTCCATTTCTGACCCTGATATTTCTGTGTATTTGTTGGCAAATTGTATAGCTTTAGTTAGTAGCTTTTCATCTATAGATGGATAGAAATCTACTATGTCAAATGTTATAAAAACTGTATTTTCTTGTTTATTGAGTTTTTTTAACCATTGTATGATTTCATATGTGTTTTTCCAGAGATTGAGTTCAGTGTTTTCTTTTATGTTTTTTATGGTTTTCTCTAAGATGTTTTTTTTTTTACTAATTTTTCCTAGTTCAGATTTGGAAGGGTTTATCAATCTACATGTTGGATTGTTCAAGAAATTGGGTTTGTGGTCTTTGAGTGTAATAAAGGTTTCTCTAGCTGCTGTGGTCTCTACTCTGTCACTTAGATCCATTTGGTAAACAAGTTCCTTTTCTTTCTTTCTGATGTGATCATATGTAGCCTTGTCAGCCTTTCTGTAATTTTTTTGGATATTTTTGTCAAGGAGTTTTGAGTACTCTTCAGGTTCTATTTTGTAAAAGTTGTTGGTTTTATCCACCTTCACAAATATTTTTTTATCATTTTGAATGTGTTTAATTTCCTTTTCTAACACTGATTGGAATTTATTATGAGATTTTTTTAATTCTATGTTGGCTAACATTCTTCTCATTTTATCTTCAAATGTTCTCATTTCTTCAATGGCTGGTGGTACTCGCCATGATTTGAAGTCATACGTATTTTTATCTTCTTTTTTAGCATTGGGGTTTAAAAAGAAAAATGCTTTCCATCTCATATTTTTGATGAATTTTTCCGTCTGTCCTATCATTTTCTTCATGTAGCACTGGGGTTTAGCAAACGGACTATTTTTGATTGATTGTTTGAATCTAGTTGCAAAGCGAGAGGACTGCAGGCGGAAATCTAAACAAATCTTAAATAAATGTTAGCGAACCGCCCAGAGAACGTGGACAAACGAGTCACAAGACGAAACACAACTAGTTTCGACCTCTTAGGTCTTCATCAGGTGAGACATTAACGAATAAAACAATGAAAATTCACTTAGCTTTGATCGCTTCAGATCACTTGGTAGGGTTCAGCGCAAGGAAGAAGGCGTTGAATGAGAACGAGGCTGTTGGAAGGGAAATAGTGAGCGAGTCAAAGTCGTAATGAAGATAATAATATTACTGATAGGAATACTAATAATGGTCAAAATACTGAGAAAAAAAAAAAAAAAAAAGGGACAAGATTACTACCAATCTGTGTCAATAAGTATGGGTATGGGAGAAAGGAGAGTGGGTTAGAGGATTCTTAAACAGCAGGGTTGCCGTGGCAACAGTCCCAGAGGCGAAGGCGATGGTGATGTCAATGCCAGTGGTAGTATCAATACTAGCAATAGTATTACTGAATGATACTGCTAACAACGATAGTGAAGGTTAAGGTAATGAAAGCATGATACAGAAATATATTTAGAAAATACAATTTTTATAATAATCAAATAAATAAATAAATGAAACATTAAAAATAATAATAAATTAAAAAATCAGTAAATAATAATAATAATAATTAAAAAAAAATAATTAAAAAAAAAATAATGATAATAAATGCATAAATAAGATAGCTATAAGTTGTGTGAGGTGAATAGTGGGAGATAAGGTAGTATGTGTGTGTGTGGTGGGAGGATATTATGGGCTGAGATAGAAGTGGTGGGTTGGTACATGTTACTTTAAGGTGTAGATGCTATGAGGGTGGAGGGAAGAAGGGGATGGGTTTACGTACTAACTGGGGGAGGGGGAGGGGCAACATATTCACACCTATACACAATCTCTCTCTCTCTCTCTCTCTCTCTCTCTCCCCCCCCCCCTCCCTTTCACGACCAACGATAAAGGAGCCAGCATTCTATTTATTATGTGTGTGTGTATGTGTGAGTGTGAGTGAGTGTGTGTGTGTGTGTGTGGTGTGTGTGTGTGTGTGTGTGTGTGTGTGTGTGTGTGTGTGTGTGTTCCATTTGTAATATCAGCCTTATTCATTGGTTACCCCCACCTCCACCCCCAGCAACCGCCATATCCACCAACACCCCTACACACATCATTACTAGGGCAGGGGGAGGGGGGAGTAAGTCGATTGATGTAGCAAATGGAGAGACTCAGAGAGTGTAGGAAAAGGGAAGATGATGATAGCTGCAACCTATGTCTGAGGTAAACAGAGGGAGGTAGGGTGGTATGGGTGTGTGTAGGTGGGGGATATTTCAGGCTGGAGCTGCAGAGATGGAATGGTACATACTACTTTTGGACGTTGATGCCATGAGGGTGGACGGTGCCCAGTTTGGCAATGAGATGAGATTCCTGCATAAGGCGTTCCAAGCTGTCACTCTTAGATTGCCAAAGTGCCAAGACTTTGACATGGTTGATGTTGTGTTGGGCATGGTTGAAGTGTAGAGCGACTGGTTTGGGCCGATGGTGGCGGATGTCGGCCAGGTGTTCAGAGATGCGCGTCTCAAGTGTGCGAGATGTCTCACCTACATAGATCTTACCGCACAGCTGACAGTGGATGGCATACACAATGTTGTGGCTCTGGCAGGAGAAAGTGCGTTTAATAGTGAAAGAGCCTGTGGGGCCATGTAGGATGGTGTCTGGTTTGGTGAGAGAGCAGATTTTGCAGTTGGGTTTTGAGCAGGGGAAAGTACCTGGTGGCTTAGGTGTTGAGATTTTGTTCAGCTTAGAGCGCACCAGTAGGTCGTTGAGGTTTTTGTCACGTTTGAAAGTGATCATTGGTGTGGTCTCAAAGGCAGGTTTATGGTTTTCTACTATGTGCCAGTTAGACTTCAGGATCCTGCAGATGGGCAGATTGTGAGGATGGAAGAGAAGGCAGGCAGTGGGTCTGTCTGTCTCTTTGGGAGGTTTAGTTTCCAGAGTAGATGTTCTGGATTTAGCTGCAGTGCGGCTGAGAGCATCACTGATGACGGCACTAGGGTATCCACGGTTGGTGAAAAAATCAGACATTTTGGCTGCTTGTATAGTGAAATCCTCTTCGCTAGAGCACAGTCTGCGTAGGCGAAGGAATTCAGAATATGGAATGCTATTTTTAGTGGACTGGTGGTGGGAAGATGTGTAGTCCAGGTATGAGTGCGCATCAGTAGGTTTGTAGAAGACTGAGGTTTGAAGCAGTCCATCTTTGAGGGAGATAATGATGTCCAGGAAATTAACTGACTGTGAAATGGTGTAGGTCAGCTGGATGGATGGATGGAAGGTCTATGCAAAGTTGAGGAAATTCTGGAGGTCATGTTCTGGCATGGATGTGGCTCCCAATCCATCATCTATGTATCTTTTGTAGAGCTCTGGTGTTGGGCCTGTGTAAGAGGTTAGTAGGCGGTGTTCTAGGTGTCCCATGAAGAGGCAGGCATAGGATGGTCCCATTTTGGTTCCCATAGCAACACCACTGATTTGTGAGAATGTGTGGTTGTTGAATTCAAAAGTATTGAGGGTGAGGACTAATTCTGCAAGTCTGACTAGTGTAGCTGTGGGAGGGTGTTGTTGGTTGGGGGGCCGTTTGTTAAGAAAGAATGCGAGGGCCTTCAGTCCATCAGCATGAGGGATGGAAGTGTAGAGAGAGACGACATCAAGGGTAAAGAGGAGGCTGGGTTTGAAAGTGGGATCTGTGTTGTATGAATTAATCATGTTGAGTGTGTGTGTAGTGTCTTTGAGGTATGTGGGGAGGCCTTGTACTATGGGTTGGAGGAGAGAGTCTAAGTACTGTGAAATGTGTTCTGTAGGGCAGCTGCATGCAGATACTATGGGTCTGCCGGGAGTATTGGTTTTGTGTATTTTAGGGAGCAGGTAGAAGGTGGGTTGTTTGGTGTCTGTCATTATGAGGAGTTTGGCTGTCTTCGGTAAGTTGTTGTGTTTGATTTCTTGTTTAACTGTGGTTGAGATGAGTTTCTGGTGTTGGGGGAGGGGTGATGCTGTGAGTGGTGTATAGAAATTTGTGTCTGACAGTTGTCTGTGTGCTTCTTTTATGTACAACTGTTTGTCCCAGACCACCACTGCACCACCCTTGTCTGCTGGTTTGATGACAATGTCTTGTCTTTGTCTCAGTGATTCAAGGGCTTTTTGTTCATCCCGTGAGAGGTTGGAATTGCGGACAGGTTTGGATTTAACTTGAGAGATTTCTTTTCTACACTTTTTGATGTAGAGTTCAACTTCAGTGGATTTGTCAAGAGGTGGCTGGCGAAGCACTGGAGTTCGAAAAAGGTGGGTAAAAATGTCTGAGCTGTCTGGTAGAGGGGGCTTGGGCACACCGTCAAGTGCAGCCATCCATCTTAATTTTCTAAAGAATCTTTCAACATCAACGTGGTTTTGATATTTATTGGTGGCAGGCTGAATGGGAATAAATTTCAGACCTTTTACCAGGACTGATCTTTCATCATTGGTGAGAGTCAGATTATCAGGAATGCAGCGAACAAGGTGGCGGTGTTGCTCATGGGTGATAGAAGGGTCAGTGTTGTGTGTAGGGGGATTCAACTGGTCTGGGTTTGCCTCGTGTTTGTTTCGTAATTTTGATAACTTGTCTTGCTTAATCTGGTAGCAGTGATTGTGAATGAGCTGGTTGTGTGTATGGATGAGCTGTCTGAGTCTTGAAGCAGTGGCTATGGGCATGATGATTGTGGTTTGTTGTTTGAAATGTTGAAGAAGACGGGAGAGAGATTCCAGGGATGAATTGAGTGTTTTGATATGTGCCAACATACCTTCCATCCATCCATCCAGCTGACCTACACCATTTCACAGTCAGTTAATTTCCTGGACATCATTATCTCCCTCAAAGATGGACTGCTTCAAACCTCAGTCTTCTACAAACCTACTGATGCGCACTCATACCTGGACTACACATCTTCCCACCACCAGTCCACTAAAAATAGCATTCCATATTCTGAATTCCTTCGCCTACGCAGACTGTGCTCTAGCGAAGAGGATTTCACTATACAAGCAGCCAAAATGTCTGATTTTTTCACCAACCGTGGATACCCTAGTGCCGTCATCAGTGATGCTCTCAGCCGCACTGCAGCTAAATCCAGAACATCTACTCTGGAAACTAAACCTCCCAAAGAGACAGACAGACCCACTGCCTGCCTTCTCTTCCATCCTCACAATCTGCCCATCTGCAGGATCCTGAAGTCTAACTGGCACATAGTAGAAAACCATAAACCTGCCTTTGAGACCACACCAATGATCACTTTCAAACGTGACAAAAACCTCAACGACCTACTGGTGCGCTCTAAGCTGAACAAAATCTCAACACCTAAGCCACCAGGTACTTTCCCCTGCTCAAAACCCAACTGCAAAATCTGCTCTCTCACCAAACCAGACACCATCCTACATGGCCCCACAGGCTCTTTCACTATTAAACGCACTTTCTCCTGCCAGAGCCACAACATTGTGTATGCCATCCACTGTCAGCTGTGCGGTAAGATCTATGTAGGTGAGACATCTCGCACACTTGAGACGCGCATCTCTGAACACCTGGCCGACATCCGCCACCATCGGCCCAAACCAGTCGCTCTACACTTCAACCATGCCCAACACAACATCAACCATGTCAAAGTCTTGGCACTTTGGCAATCTAAGAGTGACAGCTTGGAACGCCTTATGCAGGAATCTCATCTCATTGCCAAACTGGGCACCGTCCACCCTCATGGCATCAACGTCCAAAAGTAGTATGTACCATTCCATCTCTGCAGCTCCAGCCTGAAATATCCCCCACCTACACACACCCATACCACCCTACCTCCCTCTGTTTACCTCAGACATAGGTTGCAGCTATCATCATCTTCCCTTTTCCTACACTCTCTGAGTCTCTCCATTTGCTACATCAATCGACTTACTCCCCCCTCCCCCTGCCCTAGTAATGATGTGTGTAGGGGTGTTGGTGGATATGGCGGTTGCTGGGGGTGGAGGTGGGGGTAACCAATGAATAAGGCTGATATTACAAATGGAACACACACACACACACACACACACACACACACACACACACACACACACACACACACACTCACACTCACACATACACACACACATAATAAATAGAATGCTGGCTCCTTTATCGTTGGTCGTGAAAGGGGGGGGGGGGGGGGGGGAGAGAGAGAGAGAGAGAGAGAGAGAGAAAAGAGAGAGAGAGATTGTGTATAGGTGTGAATATGTTGCCCCTCCCCCTCCCCCAGTTAGTACGTAAACCCATCCCCTTCTTCCCTTCACCCTCATAGCATCTACACCTTAAAGTAACATGTACCAACCCACCACTTCTATCTCAGCCCATAATATCCTCCCACCACACACACACATACTACCTTATCTCCCACTATTCACCTCACACAACTTATAGCTATCTTATTTATGCATTTATTATCATTATTATTTTTTTTTAATTATTTTTTTTTTAATTATTATTATTATTATTTACTGATTTTTTAATTTATTATTATTTTTAATGTTTCATTTATTTATTTATTTGATTATTATAAAAATTGTATTTTCTAAATATATTTCTGTATCATGCTTTCATTACCTTAACCTTCACTATCGTTGTTAGCAGTATCATTCAGTAATACTATTGCTAGTATTGATACTACCACTGGCATTGACATCACCATCGCCTTCGCCTCTGGGACTGTTGCCACGGCAACCCTGCTGTTTAAGAATCCTCTAACCCACTCTCCTTTCTCCCATACCCATACTTATTGACACAGATTGGTAGTAATCTTGTCCCTTTTTTTTTTTTTTTTTTCTCAGTATTTTGACCATTATTAGTATTCCTATCAGTAATATTATTATCTTCATTACGACTTTGACTCGCTCACTATTTCCCTTCCAACAGCCTCGTTCTCATTCAACGCCTTCTTCCTTGCGCTGAACCCTACCAAGTGATCTGAAGCGATCAAAGCTAAGTGAATTTTCATTGTTTTATTCGTTAATGTCTCACCTGATGAAGACCTAAGAGGTCGAAACTAGTTGTGTTTCGTCTTGTGACTCGTTTGTCCACGTTCTCTGGGCGGTTCGCTAACATTTATTTAAGATTTGATTGTTTGAAGTTGATTTTTTTCCATTATAAAATTTGCTGATTCAAAGTGCTCAACGTATGGAGCAGTTAAGAGAATAGTGCTAAGAGTCAGCGTTATTTTAAAAATAGTGCTCAACCACAAAGGGAGCGACATTTGTTGTCATGTAATGAAACAGTATTCAACAATGCTACAGCTGAATACCAAGAGGCGTTACATAAAAGTGGCTACAATTATGAACTACAATACGATCCAGACAATGATACAAAAAGATTCAGAAAGAACAGGAAAAGGAATATCATATGGTACAATCCCCCATATGATGCAAGAGTCAAAACAAACGTAGGGAAAAAATTCTTTAAAATCTTGACATCATCTTTTCCAAAAGACCATAAATTATTTAAGATATTCAACAAAAACAACATCAAATTATCATATTCATGTATGCCGAACCTTAAAAATGCCATTGATTCAGCAAATAAAATGAAAAGCAGCACAGAGAAAAATGAGGGTGACAAAAGGAAATCTTGTAACTGCACCAAAAAAAGAACAGTGTCCCCTAAGCAACAAATGCCTTTACAACAACATCGTGTACCAAGCCACTGTAACATCAGAGGACGCAGAAGAAACATATGTAGGTATCACTGAAAACCAATTCAAAACTAGATATGCAAACCATAAACAATCATTCAACAAAGAAAGATATAAAAACCAAACTGAACTGAGTAAATACATTTGGAAACTTAAAGATAAAAACACAGACTACAACATATCTTGGAAAATTTTAAAAAGAGCAGCACCATACAATAACATTTCAAAAAGATGTAATCTATGCCTTACAGAGAAATACATTATACTATGTAAACCACAATTAGCAACTTTAAATGTTAGAACAGAAATGGTTAACAATTGCAGACACAGATGGAAGTTCTTATCAGTGAATAAAATCAAAGACACCTGAGAAATAGTAGAAAGAAACTCGTGGAGAGCGTGGCAGCAGAGAGTCCCAGAAGAGAAGCCCCCTTCAAGCAAGTGTTTCGGCCCTTATCTCCTGACACTCTAGGGGGGTTGGGCCACACCCGGTTCATGACTCCGGATGTCCCTCTGCTGCCCTTTTTTTTTTACCCCATCTTGGGACGAGCCATGGCTGGGATTCGAACCCATGACCCTCTGGACATGCTCATTTTCCACTTAATGACTCGCGCTTTAACCACTGAGCCACAGGGACACCTGATATTTGTAGGGAAATTAAGCCTCATGAAGTTCACTTTTGTTCCTCCTTGACCAGATCCAGCTTGAACACCTCTCTGCCGCTTCTGCCATTGCTTTCAGGGCTCTGGTTTTTTCCCTCCCTGCAACTGAGAGCTGTTTCATGAGGCTGTATGCAGACGTTCCTACAAACCCCCTAGCTCCAATTTCTGCAGTGAGGACTTTGACCTGATAGCCTTCTCTCCTCAGGCTGTTTGCCAGATCAGCATACTTTTCAGTCTTGTAGATTTGAGCTGCCTCCATTCTGTTCTCATATGGCACCGTGAGCTCGATCATGATCAGCTGCTTGGTTGACTGAGAGTGGACTACTATGTCTGGTCTCATGCCACTCTTGCTGATGATCTCTGGGTGACTCTTCCATTCTGGGAGGTCTGCAGTGCACTCCCAGTCATCTGCCCCGTCCAGCAGACTCTGCCTGCATGTTTCGAGTGGCACTGTTGTTCTTGGCCATGATTTGCTGCCTCCTGCCGTGAAGAATGTTGCGGGTGCTTTTGGAGTCCTGATTTTCCCTTTTGTGGTGTTGGTACTAGCCCAGACTACTTGTACAATCTCTTTGAGCACTTGGTTGTGCCTCCATGTGTACCTTCCTTGAGCCAGGGCTACTTTACATGAGCTTAGGACATGCTCCACTGTTTGTTTTTCATGGCAGAGGGGGCATGCAGGATCGTCTGTTTTCCCCCACTTCACCAGGTTTGCATTTGAGGGCAGAAGGTCATATGCAGATCTGAGAATGAAGCTGATCCTGAGAGGGGCCATGTGCCAAATGTCATTCCAAGTGAGACTTCTTTGGAGTGCATTCTCCCACGTTGTCCATTGCCCTTGCTGGCTCTGCTGGACTGCTTTTTGGAGTCTTTTTTGGTCTTCTTCTTTTCTCATCTCCTGAATCATCATGTCTCTTCTGGCTTTTCCTTTGGCCTTTGACCACCATTCAGTTTTGGTCACCCCCAGTCCTTGTCTGTTGGTCTGTGTGTGTCCTGTTATTTCTCTGATCTTGAGACTTTCTTTTGCAGAATCCATCGCCTCTTGAACTTTCCATTTTCTGCCTGTCTTCAGCTGGGGCTTGATTGCTTCTACCACCTTGTCTCCTGAGTCCTCCAGCATGCTTTGAAGTCTGATCTTCCCTGCTTTGTATTCCTCCAGGATGGATTTCAGTGGTAGTTTCAGCTTTGCTTGGCGACAGTACAGCGCTATGTCAGTCAGACAGGGTGGGACACCAAGCCATTTCCTTGTGAACTTGTTGATTTTGGCTTCCATTGCCTCCACTATGCTGGTGCAGATGTCGTATATCATCAGAGGCCATAGGAGCTTTGGTATCAGCATGAACTGCAGACACCAGACCTTGTATTTGCCAGGGAGCCCACACTGGTCAATGGTCTCCAAGCCTTCCTCCGCCATCTGCTTGGTTTCTCTTGCTCTTTGTGTGTCTTTCAGCGTATCATCATACCATCTTCCAAGGCTCTTGACTGGTTCTTCTGTGACTGTTGGAATGGCCTGGTTGGCAACACTGAAGACCACAGATCCGGCCACTTTTCCTTTCCTCAGTGAGAGACTCCGTGATTTCTTTGGCTTGAACTTCATTCTGGATGAGGCAACTATGTCGTCCAGCCTCTCCAGCACATGACGTGTCTCGTCTTCTCTGGATGAAATCACTGTAGTGTCATCCATGAAGGCCTTGAGAGGAGGCATCTTGTATCCATCGCCAAGGTCTGTTTGTCTCGCGTTGTTTGTTGCTGCTTTCAAGATGAGTTCCATTGCCAGCACGAACAGTATTGGGGAAATTGCACAGCCCATTGCAATACCCACTTCCAAGTTGATCCAGTCTGTTGTGTACTCCTTGGTAGAGAACCGCATTGAGAAGCCATTGAAGTACTTCTTGAGCATGTCGCGGATGTTCTTTGGCACATGGTACATCTCAAGAGCCAACTGTATCATCTCATGGGGCACAGATCCATATGCGTTTGCCAGATCAAGCCACACTACGTCCAGGTCTCTCTTTTCTGTTTTTGCTTTTTGGATTGCGTCCCAGATCATTGTGGCATGTTCTACACAGCCAGCCACGCCTGGGATGCCACCTTTCTGGACTGACACATCCAAGTACTTGTTTTCCATCAGGTACTTGGTCAGCCTTGCTGCCATGACAGAGAAGAAGATTTTCCCTTCGACGTTCAGTAGTGATATTGGCCTGAACTGGCTGATGTCACTTGAGTTTTGCTCTTTGGGGATGTACACACCATCTGCCGTCATCCACTGGCCGCTGATCTTCTGGTTTCTCCAAGCCGATCGCAGCAGCCTGTGGAGCCACTCCAGCACCTTGGGACATTTCTTGTAAAGCTGGTAAGGTATTCCGTTTGGCCCTGGTGATGATTTGGCTCTGGCTTTGTCGACCACCTTCTTGATTTCCGCCAACGTTGGAGGCTTGCCATTGAACTGTTCCTCAGGGTTGGTTGGCCACACCAGACCT
>JAMYXO010001252.1:30000-31638 GCA_033310375.1 Conus canariensis
CCATACATACATGCATGCATGCATACACACACATTTACATACATGCTCCATCCATCCATCCTTATATATATATATATATATATATATATATAATATATATATATATAATATATATATATATATATATATATACTAATAATGCAACACTGCCAAATGTTATCGGTATTAATGTAATGCTTACGACATGACACACACACACACACACACACACACACACACACACACACACACACACACACCCACGCGCGCGCGCGCGCGCCGCGCCACACACACACATGTATATAAATATATATATGTGTGTGTGTGTGTGTGTGTTTGTGTGTGTGTGTTGTGTGTGTGTGTGTGTGTGAGTACATAAACATTATTGATTGTAAAACACACTGAATAGTCCACACTTTGTTGCTTTTCTTTTTCTAGCGTGAAAATAAAATTTGAAATAATTTCTTGCTTATTTCGATTACTGCACCCGTGAATTTCACTGCTCACGTCTTGCAGAGGAAAAGTGTAGCCTTCATTTCATATCCAAAAGAATTGAAACAGCGAAATATGTGCTTGTTGTGGTGGTGATGATGATGGTGGTGGTGTGGTGGTGGTGGCGGTGTAGTGTTGTTGTTGCTGTTGTTTCCAGCGAAAACGACATCCTGAGGCCCGGGGTAAAGATCAGTAATATGCAAGCTCTAATGTTGCCTGAATCTTGGGGAAAAATACAAGAATAGGAGCAGCAACAACAGCAGCAGTAGTGATAGAAGTAGCAGAGCAGCAGCAGCATTGTAGTAATAGTACTAGTAGTAGTAGTTGTAGTAGTGATTGTAACAATTGTGATATTAGCTATAGCAGTATAGACGTAGTATTGTAGTAGTGTATAGTAATTGTAGCGATAGTAGTATTAGAATAGCAGCAGCAGCAGCAGTAATAGTAGTAGTAGTAGTATGTAGTAAGTAGTAGTAGTAATAGTGGCGTAGTAGAAGTGGTACACATAGTAGCAGCAAAGCACAACAGTATAGTAGTAGTAGTAGAGTAGTAGTAGTAGTAGAGTAGTAGTAGTAGTAGTAGTAATATAGTAGTAGTATACTGGCGGTAGTAGAAACGTGGTACACATAGTAGCAGCAGGAGCCAACATTAGTAAGTAGTGGTAGTAGTAGTAATAGTAGTAGTAGTAGTATAGTGGCGGTAGTAGACGTGGTACACATAGTAGCACAGGAGCAGCAACAGTAATAGCAATAGTGTTAGTAGTAGTATAGTTAGTATATGTAGTATAGTGGCGGTAGTAAGACGTGGTACACATAGCAGCACAACAGCACAGCAGCAGCAGCAGCAACACACGCAGCAGTCCTAACCTATTTGTATCCAATTTTTTATCATTACTTATAAACGATTAAGACTGCAACACTACACATGTTTACCACCATACGAATAACACTCCATCGCAAGTGCAACCCCACCTTAACACGTCGTTTTGTGCAATGACCGAACGATAATGAAGGTGAGGCGCCGAGAAATTCGAAGGGTTAGAAAACACACACACAAAACACACACCCCCCACACAACACACACAAAAAAGGCCGCCTAGGTCATTTTCAGCAGCGACAATTTAGCAACGTTAGCGGCCCCCTTTATGTTTGGCAACTTAGCGGTGTT
>JAMYXO010001253.1:0-10000 GCA_033310375.1 Conus canariensis
ACTTTTAGACTTTCTGCCGCTAATGGATAGTCATTATGGTAATCATGAAGTTCATGAGGATATTCTAAATCAACTTCTAGAATGAGACCTCTTTTACGATCAGCTTCTAGAGTAGGTAGCCATTTTAAAACTTTTGAATGTCTTTGAGTCCTGTGTACATTTTAAGTTGCGTAATGGAAGTGATTGCGCCATAGCCCAACCATACAGATTGTTTGCATCTAAATACATGAGATAGTTAGACCTTTTACTTGGATCATAGTCGTCCAAGTATTTGTTGTTTGCTTTACAGTAATGGTTGCGACGCCATACTGATTCCCCCACGCAATCCGTTTTCAATCATCTGAGCATTGGCAGGTTAGACAATAAATCAATTTGTACTCCAGTAAATTTTAAGAAAGCGTCCCAGCTCATCCCAGGCGCAGAAATATAATGCCGCAGGATCTAGACTATAATGTTTCATGCAGGTCTTCCTATAATTTTCAAAGACGTCCGCAAACAAACAGGTATCCGCCATTAAATAGGAATCATGATAGTCTCCCATTGTTTTACACTCTAACTTCTGCCACGCATCTTGAGCATGCTGGTAATCAGAATCACTGATGTCCTTTCCTCTGAGACTAGAAAAGAACGCGCCTTTAGGCGGAAGTGTATCTTCGTCAAACCTTTGCCAACTGTTCATGTACTCATAAGGGTAAACGCCCTTTCTAACAAGAGTTGGGTCAAAATATTCTTCTGTTATTGGGCAGGACTTTAAGGACATAGCCAGTGACTCTAATGAACCATCATGTGTTGCATAGAGTCGTAGAAAGACATGTTATTTAAAGTGAAAACACATGTACTTTTCTGATGACTGCGCAATGCATTGACACCCTGAAGTCGCTGGTTACTGCTTGCATTATAAGGTGAGAGTCGTAACCTCGCAAGTTGTGAAAGAATATAGGCAGCTTCCATGTCTTTGGTTCAAACTTTAGTTGAAGATTGCATTTGTTATGTGCTGCTCCTCTAAACTTTCCACTAATGTGATCATGGTCTCTTACTGTTGGATTCTCTGCGGTGGCAACCAAGGCCGCCCCACAAATCCAACAGTGAGTGGTGAGTCATACTGTTGTTGGTCTTCAGGCGTTATTATGATTTCAGATAAATTCAGATTATTAGAACAGGCATTACGCACTTGCTGCATGCGTTTTAAGAAGTTTTTTGCAGCATTTGGTCCTCTGTATAATTCTGGCTTTGAATGGGCGCCATCCGACCTAACAATGATGAAGGCAAATGAGCAAATCTGATGATTACTCATTTAAGACTGTTTTAGGAAGTTTCTGTGGGGTTGGGCCTTCATAAGGAACAATGAGTGATTCGAAGTCTGCGTAAACAACATATGGACTAGTTTGCAACCGTTTCCAGTTCTTAAAACTAACTTTACTGCCTTCTCCGGGCGTAATTAGTTCTGTATTGCAGTCAACTGGACTAAGACAATGTTTTACATGTTCACTCGCTGCTTGAACAGACGGAATTCTTGTTAAACATTTTCTACAGAATTCTTGTTGCTATGTTGTTTTGTAGTATGCACTAGTAATCTACTCATTGTGCGTATTAGAGTGTAGTGCAACCCATTAAGGCTTTGCATTAGGAGTAAGTCTACATGACTCTGGTTGGTTCGCCTATGTTGGACTGTTCTTTGACACTCTAATGGCAGAAGGTTGGTTTCTTCAGACCATGTGTAGACATTAACAGTTATTGGTGGATTTTGTTTATTCAAACTGATCAATTTTGTCTACAGCCATAGGAAATTCAAGGCCGTTAAAGTTAAGATCATTGGCCCACTGTAAATAGTTAGATACTCTCTCTGCATTTTTGGCAACGTGATGCAGCCTAGCAAAACGCACCACATAAAACATTTGTCGTCTGAATTCTTTATGTTCAAAACTGCTCTCTTTGCAACTAATGTTGGAGGCAGTGGAATGTAAAGCCTTGCCTACAATCGGCTCATACTTAGCCTGTCTTATCTGATGTCTAGGACTTCGCCCTCTGACCAACCAGAGCCTCTCATTTTAGCTGCTTCAGAGGCTTCATTAAAACTGTGTAAGAAGTTGATCTGCCCAACCGGGTGTTAAGTCATTATGAGAAAGAATAGTCTGCTGTTTAGTTGAGACCCAGACTTCTAGATTTTCTTCGTTTATGTTATATAGTCGATTAAAACAACTAACCTTACTTTAAACTGGAGGGTTTATTGTTAGTTTACTTGGAACCTGAGAAATTGCATGCACAACGCTTGCCTGTACGTTTGTTGGATCAATAACTTCTAAAACGACCTCATTTAAAGCTTTTGACAAACGCTCTTCCTCGAGCATTGCTTCAAACAATTCATCTGAACCTTCATATATCTTATCCATGCTGAGTTTCTTTTCTAACTCAAAATATTTATTTAAATCAAAAAAATAAAAGTTAATCAGAATCATATCAACGGTCTTTTTGTGCTTGGACTCATAAACTAAAGTATAAAACGCCCTTTGGGGTTGTTAATGTGAGCTGTTTAGAACAGAGTTTAATGTCTCGTTTACTTTTTTTAAACATTCCTTTTTTATCTGGTCGGTGTCTGGCTGTTGAGAAAAAGTTCCCCTTGCCTTTCTTTGAAGATCAAACTTTTGTCTTTTGTAGTCCTCAAAATCATCCCTGTAGGCGACTAAAATTCTTCATCCGTGATGTTTGAGTCAGGCAAGTGCTTTATTTATTGTCAGTTTGAAGGAACTAAGTTTAGCTGTTATTAGTTGAACCATAGCTGTGTGCTTTTGGAGTTTAGCTTTTATTTTTTTGCTAACAGCACTTACAGCCAATGAACACAGGCCAAGAGTTAAAGACACACCACCTAGAGGTATAGCTACCGGTGCACCTACGCCTGTTGCTAAGAGACCTACACTTGTTCCTGCTGTTAAAGCACTAACCGCGATGCTCCAGTATTAACATATGTAACAGCATTTAAAGACAGCAGAATACCTTCGTTTGGTTTTGCTGTATTTTGAAAGGTCCTGCTCTAGTTGGGTTTGCATTTGTGTTATGTTTGTTAATCTGAAAGTTTTTATGTCTACAGCAGCAGCTATCTCTTCTTTGGGCACTTTTGGATAAGTCGTAACAGACATGCTTTTTTTAAAATAAAAATAATTTAGTATTGGATATCTTTCAATTGTTATCTTGAATATTCAGCTGCGCATCATATATTAAAAACAAATGTACATTAAGTGGTTTATCACTCTCTTTTTCTTTATCAATTTGAATGTTTATTACGTCTTTAACTGTTCTCCCACTCCCATGCAACTGATTATCTTCTGTTGACCTTAGGTCAATCCATAAACCGTATTTCGTTGTTAAATATTCATCAAGTCTAACACTGTGAAGGTGTAGATCTTTAGACACAAGGTCTACTGTTGGACTTCTAGACCTCCCGCCTCCAAACAATTTTCTTATTTCATCAAAATGATGATAAGGTTTAAGCCCACTACCGTAGACTTGGTTAGGACTACCCTCAATTGAACATTGTACTTTCGTTATTTTAGGATTGATAAATTTTTCACTTTGTCTTTTGAATGGTTCTTCATCTTCACACAGCAATAAAATACCTTTAAGGGATCTTGCTGCGGCGCTAAAACTAAAGTTCCATATTGTGTCTGCCCTGCTTTTAGGATATTTAGTATGATGAATCACTCTTTCGTAATATATTGCTAATTTTGACTGATATTGTTGCTCAATCAGCCTTGCTAAGTTAGGGTTGCTAACAACGTCAAACTCTAACGAGATGTCAAAAATGCTGTACTTGGAATCAGTGTCTGTCGATCTAATGACACGTTTGTATTCATTAAAAGTTAGTTCATATGACAATCTGTCTTTTAATGCTCCTTGAAAGTATGGCGCATGCGCTTTTAACAACTCAAAATCCAAGGGGTATAGAAAAGCGATTTCCAAAGCATAACTTACAGCTTCATACTTGTTACCGTCTTTAGCATCTTCGGCGTCTATTCTGTGTTTTAGTGCTTCGTTATTTTCGATTCCTTGAAACGCAAGATCGGCCCTTTCATTATCGGTTAGCCATAGATCAGAATAGATTAGAAATATGTCTGCATTGTGTAAAGAAAATATTTCTTGCCCCTCAAGTTTTATAGAAATTTTCTTAACGATTGCCCGTCCCAGATTCTGAACTACTGTCCTGTTTGCGTCTGTTGCTGAATCAAGTTCTATTTTGAAAGTAAGCCGTGCAGATCCCGGCACAATCACTTCATCTGCTCCTAGGTCTGGAAATTTAACAGTAAGAATTTGATCTGAATCAATAGTAGATGGATTATTTGGAACAATAATATTCTGTTTATTTCCCTTCACGCCAAAGGGCTCTTTCAGTCTTCTATGCGGGTCAAGAATCGAGCCATATGCTTGTGACATTTTTTTTTATAAAACAAAATAAAAAGTTAATTATTTAAAAACATGGCAGAAGAAGATTATGATGTTTTTGATCCTGGAGACGACATGAGTGAAATGACGCCTTTGACACATCCATTACAATCATTGCGGCGTGAATTAACAGAAAGTAAGGTCAAATCATTTTATCAAAGTTTAGGCCAAGAACCTCCCGAATTTATAGACCCTAATGATTTTGAAACAAAAGATGACCATTTGTTTGTGAAAAACGAGCAAGGACAACTTGTTCAGCTTACAACTAAACCAGACCCATCAAAGTTTTTAGCAAAGACTACAATTAGACAAAGGCTCAGTGTGAGCGATCAAAATCGCCTTGGCATTGCTAAACCGCGAAGATTAGACAGTGAGGCAGTTGCTAACTTCAAAACACACTACAAGAACTCCCAACAGATAACCAAATTCAAAACATACCCCTTAAAGATTTAAGCCCAACAGCAGACGAAATAATAGAAACCAGTTTTTCAGAAGCATTAAAAACTATGCACGATCCGCCGCTACCTATGAGAGAAATAACGGCCCTTGATCATGCTTTGAAAAGCATCAGAGGCGAATTAACAAACAATTTAGCAAAACTGGGTGAACTAGATGAGCATATAAAAAGAGAAAAAGAAAAACTAGTTGAGGCTGATGACCACAACTTAGGACCTGGTTTTAAAGAAAGAATAACACAAAGACTAAAAGATCTTGAACAAGAGAGATCAGCAAAGACTAGAAGTGCTGTCTACTAAACCGAGAACAATTACGAACTCAAGTGAGCAGAATAAGAGAAACTATCCAAAGAATTTTATATGAAGACACAACACTAGCAGAACGAATAAGAACACTGTTTAGAGAGCAAGGCGTCACATTAGCAAGTGTTATAACAGCCTTAGGATTTGCAATAAGTACACTGGTGTTGGCTATTACAGGGCGGTGGGGGAGCAGTGCCGCCAACTCCGTCGTCAGATAAATCATGGGTAAAAAAACAACTCGATCACCTTGCAAACTTACTAAAAAAATTAGCCAGTAAAGCAATAGATTCTTTGCCTGGTATAATAGGGGGGATCGTTAGCTGGCTTTTGTCTACTGCAAGTAAAGTAGTTGGCTTTATGGCCGAGCACTTATGGGCATTAGTTGTCTTAATAGTTGGGTTACTTTATAGTAAGATAAAGACCAAGTAATCCTAGGGCAGTTATCCAATAACAAGTGCTGTCTTTTCATATTCATGGTCATTATTTCTTGGGGGGATTGAATGGGGGGGTTTGGGGGGCTCGGGGATTGGTGGGGCTTCTTTTTTTATTGCTATTGCTGGCTTAGAATTTATGTCGTTTTTTCCGACCTTCTCTTCTTTACCAGCCACAAGGATTTCATTGTTGTAGTTTATTATTGTTCCTACCTGGAGCCTGAGGTCAGAAGGTAGCATGTATAAACCAGTGCCAACAGCAAAGTCTACTTTCGATCTTGCGTATTGCAAAAACATTTTGGTACCTTTTAATACTTGAAGGCAAATCAATTGCAGAATTATAGAATCCTCTAAATTTGCTAAATACTGTTTTTGGGCGTCAAAGCCAGTAGAAGGATCAATTATGTTTGATCTCGTTTGTGCTTGCGAACCTAGCAAACACCAAACATAAGTACGAATAGAGTCGTTTATTCGTTCTATTCCCGCTCTAGTTAGGACCATTAGAAGTATCCAAAATAAATGTTGTCCATGCTGTTTTATGCTCTTGCTCTATGGACCCGAGGTGAACAGTTGTGCCTGAAGAGAAAGATGTGTAAGGAGGATTCCAATCATAGTTATACTTTCTATGCACGCCCCAATAATAAAGGGTGCCTAAACCATGATTAAGATCCAACTTTTGTCTAAAGTCTGTCTTTGGGTCAATATCAAATTCGTTACAGATCCTTTCAAAAGCCTTGTAATCTATTCTGTTGCTGAATGGATTAAACGTTTTGTCATTTGGTAATGGTGCTTGCAGTTCAGATAAAATACGTCTGAAGGTGTAATAAAATGAAATCTATACACTGACCTCACCAAAGGATCAGGATGATTTAAATGATCAGCATACGACACTCCACACCCAGTTGATGCACAAAACACAGCAAAGTTTAACTGGTTCTGATAAAACTGCATCGGATGACTGAACCACACTTTCGCGATGTAGTCGTTTTTGATAGGAGGGTTAAGATAACGATCCAATGGAGTACTAACCTTTACTTGAAAGGCGTCAGTACTGAGTCACAGAAATGTCGAGGGTGTCAGTTGTTATATCTTTAGGACTGTAGTGCGGTCCAACAGAATATTTTGCATTAGTATATTTGAATGCACATCATTTTTAAATTTGTTTTAAAAATGTTTGTAACAATAACAACTCAAGACAGTCCTTCGTTTTTAGAATATGCTATTGATAATAACTGCGGAACCCAAAGGGTCGCACTCCATGAAATATTCTACAAAGTCGTTATGGTTTAATATAAGTCAATCCAAGAGGAATAATGAGATTCGAAAACTTGATGACGGAGGAAACTTAATTAGCCAGTTAACCATACCTGATGGTTATTACGGGTTTTGCTCACTAAAAGAAGCAATGAGTAACTTCGACATTACTCTCAAACTTAACAATGCAAATCTAAAAACAATGTTAACATTCAAACCTGAAAAAGAAGTAGTTCCATTACTTTTTTGATGTAGAGCTAGCTAAAATGTTAGGCTTTAAAATCGATTATGTCTATCATAAATTTAGAGTTGCACCAGACGAAACTACTTTTGAGGGAGAATATCCGCTCGATCTTGCCTTATATCCATTACTCTATGTACATTTGGATGAGCTGAGCACTGATGAAAACTTATATGATGGAAGGCCCTCAACTGTTTTAAGAGCTCTTCCATCAGGGAAAGCTGCATATTGCGATTATGAAATTATACGATTCCCTAATTTACAGTTTAAAAGATTAGCTTGTGGGAGGGTCAGATCATTTATATAAAGATCACAGATAAAACAGGGAAAGTCGTGAAATGTGATAACCTGCACATTGTTTTAGAAATAAAATAATACGTTGTTTTAAAAAATGTCACGTGGACCAGACGATTCGGGGGTTACATTAGCGCCTGAGAGGTGTGTAACTTTAGAATTAAAAGACCTTGCAGACGTTGAGGACTTTGAACAAAACGGTGAGATAGGCACTTTGTATGGTTTTGAGTACACTAAAGATGGTTATTATAAGCGCAAAGAGGTTGACGACAACAAAAGGTTTCCTAAACTAGAACAACTACGCAATCTAGAAGCAAATAATACAGGTCAGTATGAATATAAAATAGTTCGAAAAACTGACAACAAATGGCACTTAGAACCATATTTAGAATGGGACATAAAATTTGAATTCTTAAGCCCATTTACATTTTTTGACCGTCAAAAAAGTTTCAGAAAAGCATTGAACTCTGGCCCTTTACATGTAAGTCTTATGCCAGAGGACAACAGTCGGAAAGAGATCGAAATAAAGCCGTTTGGGGACAAACAGTACATCCTCCACAGAAGAGAATCGGTTTTAAAGAAAGCTTCTACAAAATTACAGTTCATTCCACGCACAAAATTAGGAGACACGTTCACAATGATATTTAAAATTTCTGTCTTAAAAGATGAGGCGAGAAATGGAGCTCTGGGCGTCAGTGACAATCTTATGAAAGGAATTCTTATTAGCTGGCAAAACTTAGACGTTGACAAACTTAAAGTTACTGTCGTTGTTCTTTACAATGGCGAGGATATTAAGGTCATAACAACAAGCAACAAAATTGATATTAGTCTAAATAGAAACGATCTTACAGAACTGAACTGGATTAATCTTACACATTTGGGCCTTATAGGGTTTTATTATACTGAACAAGTTTTGACAGAGAGTATGATAAAAACAATAACTGGGTGTAAATTAAATTCTGTTTTAAAACTATGGAGCAAACGACTTTGGTGTCAATGTTAAACTTTATGATAAAAACCCCTCATTGTTCATTGATTTGTGGACAGACTGGTTGTGGAAAAACAATATTTGTCCTCGACCTATTACAAACAGTTTATCGTTATAATTTTGATCATATAGTAATTTTCTGCCCAACACTTAAATGGAACAAAGCATATCACGACAGAAGGTTTATATGGACAGATGATGACATATATTTAGTTGATCCTAGCAATAAACTTAGCGAGTGCTTAGAACACTTTTATAGACAGTTTGAAGGAACTCAGACACTATTTATTATAGATGACTGTTCAGCAGAAAGAGACATAGTTAAAAAGAGAAACACTTTATCAAAACTGGCTTTCAGTGGAAGGACATGCTGGGATAAGTGTGTGGATTTTATGTCAAAAATATAACTCAGTTTTAAAAGACTTTAGAGAACAGTTAAAGACTGTAGTTTTATTCCACATGAAAGACAGAGACGCATTTGATGAATGTATGAAAGAAAATGATGTTATTGAAAACGATCAAGAAAAACGAAGGATTAAGCAAAAACTAAAGTCTCAAAAGTTTTCTAAATTAGTGTTAAAAACAGATAATCCTACACATTATGTATGTTTGTAAAGTTGTTTACTATTAGAGAACTATAAAATAGGCATTCTGGGTAAGCCAGCGGAGCACAGCGAAACCGGCTTCAGCCGGTTGGAGCTGGCGGAGGTGGGTGAGCCAGAATGCCTATTTTATAGTTCTCTGTGTGTGTGTGTGTGTGTGGGGTGTGTGTGTGTGGGGTGTGTGTGTGTGTGTGTGTGTGTGTGTGTGTTTGGGGGGGGGGGGGGGAGCGCGCGCGCGTATGCGAGCACTTACGTTTTTTTTTTATCAATATATGGATGGCTGGATGGATAATGTGTTTGTGTTCATGGGCATCTATATGTACTTGCAGCAGCAATGGAATGCAGTGCATGGTTGTGTGAGCATGCGCGCGGGTTAAGCATCAGCATGTATGTGTATGCGCAATACATGTTGCTAATATTGCTTCAGGGACTTTTGCATTTCATTATGTATGCGTTTCAGAATCGGCAAACAAAGACATAAATAAAAGAAAAAAAATCTTGGTAGGGCGATTAACCATTCAACGTTTTACAATGAGACTGGTTTACAATGAGGCTGGTGGCAACATCAATCTTGTAAAGTCACGTGCAGCGCATGCATACAAAGTTCCTTTAGTACAAAACGTGTAGGACTGTGCTTTGTTTGTTTGTTTGTTTCAGGGGGAGGAGGGAGGTCTTGTAGAGGACATGTATGGAACAGAAACTACATAATGTGTAAGGAGATGCTCTTACTGGGGAAGAGAAAGGGAGAGAAGAAGGAGAAGGAGGGAGGTAGGAGGAGGAGGAGGAGGAGGGAGGAGGAGGAAGAGGAAGAGGAGACGATAGAAACATTAGAAAATATTTTTTTTTGAATAAGCAAAAACAAATAAACACTTTTTGTTACCAGATCACCAAGCAAAAAGAACGGATGCATATAGAAAGCTGGTGCTTTGATCACTTGACTACTCTACAGATACAACAGACAAGTAACCAACCTACAGCTACAGTCAGTCCATTGTCAA
>JAMYXO010001253.1:22500-27500 GCA_033310375.1 Conus canariensis
AGTGACACAGCTATTGGTCTTTTTGATGCTTTCTCCCCCTCCAAGGAACACCGAACACGACGAGTGAGATACGTTTCGCCGTGTAGGGAAAGGTTGGAAGGCTTGTAGTGTAAGAAACGTTAGCGCAGGAAACAGAAGAAGGGTGGGTCGTGTTTTTGTAGGCTGCTATGAGAAAACTCACGGTATTAACCAGCCCGTGAAGGTGGGGGAACACGCTGAGGAGAGAGAGAGAGAGAGAGGAGTAGAGAGAGAGAGAGGGACAGAGACAGAGACAGAGACAGAGACTGACAGACAGTTTAAAAGTGAAAAAAGAAGTGAATAAGATAGAAGAGCATGTTATAAAGTGTGTGTGTGTGTGTGTGTGTGAGTGTGTGTGCGTGTGTGGTGTGTGTGTGTGTGTGTGTGTGTGTGAGTGTGTGTGGTGTGTATGTGCGCACGCGCCACCACTCGCACACACTACACACACACATACTCACACATACAACGCGCGCGCGCGCGCATCTCGGTGTGTGTGCGTGTGTGTCGTGCGTGCGTGTGGTGTGTGTGTGTGTGTGTGTGTGTTGTGTGTGTGTGTGAGGCGCGCTGCGCGCGTGGACAGTGTTGTGTGTGTGTGTGTGCGTGTGTGGTGTGTGATGTGTGTGTGTGCGCGCGCGCGCGCGCGCGCGCGTGCGCATTGCATGCGTGCGGCTGAGTGTGTGTGTGTGTTGTGTGTGTGTGTGCGTTGCGTAGTGCATGGCGTGGCGGCTTTGTGTGTGTGTGTGTGTGTGTGTGCGCGCGCGCGCAGCGCGCGCAAGCGTGCGTGCAGTGCATGGTCTTTGTGTGTGTGTGCGTGTGGGTGTGTGAGTGATGTACACATTTGCGCTTTCTTGCGCGCGCGGGCGCGCGGGCGTTATGTTGTACGGAAGGGGGAGGGGGGGATGGGAGGGGGAGGGGGGGGGGAGGTTGTATTGCTTGTTCATAATATGTGACGGGGGGAAATGGAGGGGAAAGGGGAAGACGCTGGGTTGCTCCTTTTTTTCTTTATTTCATTTTTTGGGGGAGGGGCGGCCGGGGGGGGGGGGGGGGGAGGGTAAAAGGGGAGAAATAGATTTGGACAGGAGGAGGGAAAAGACATGATCGCTGCAGGCTCAGTTGCCAGCTGGACTAGTCTTTGGTGCTGTCAATCTGTTTTCGCATTGGTCCGACCTCTCTCTCTCCTCTGAACAGTTCAGTCATTGTGTGGTGGGTGGGGGGGGGGAGGGCGGTTTTCATACTAAACTGTTCTGCAGCAAGATCATTGCAGGTTGAGTGACACGTCAGTCGTGTCACGTCTACTTGTCACATCTCAGGTATGGCGTGAAGGGTCGTGGGCAGTTTGATGAATGAAGGAGCAGAAAAAAAAGAAGAAGAAAAAAAAAAAAACGGTTCTGGGAGAATGGTGTGGAATGAGTTTGTGGGAGGGGGGGTGGGGGGGGCGGGGGCGGGATTGTTAGTGAGCGATGATATTGGATGATGATGGTGGGTGGTGAAGTTGATGATGTTGATGATGATGATGAATGATGAAGTTGGTGGTGTCGGTGGTAGTGTGGTGGTGGTGGGGTGGTGGTAGTGCTGCTGGTTGTTGTGGTGTGATGATGGTGGTGAGAGTGGACGGTGGTAATGGTGTGGTGATGGTGGTGATTATGATGATGATGACGACGATGACAACGTCGACGTCGACGGACGATGAACGATTTGACGACGGACGACGACGGACGAATGATGATGAGGATTATATGATTATGATGATATGCTAGAGTAACAATGAAAAAATATAGTATCTGTATGATTAGGGACAGTTTCGTGATCGTATCAGTTAGACTGTCAGCTTTGGGCTCTTTACTAAAGGAACATTCTCTATCTTAGATAATCCAAGCTCTTCTGTCCTTTTCCATAGGCATCCACAACTTGATAAGTGTTAGAGCTGCACAGGGGTGTGTTTTTGTTTGTTAAGTACGGGTGTACAGAGCTGTCTGCACAGTTAGTACTATCGACACAACCACTTAATTCTCTTATTTAGACAGGAAGAGAGTGGATGGGGTAAATCAGAGAGAGAGAGAGAGAGAGAGAGAGAGAGAGAGAGAGAGAGAGGAGGAGGAGAGAGAGGAGAGGAGAGTTACACAGTACATGTAGAGAAGCGGAAAGAATGGTTTGTTTTCGGATTGGGTGTAGATAGTACTAAACTTTATCTTTAGAAACGGTAACAATCGTTGAAAGCAAGCAGTAGTTGCCATTGACCCCAATGTGTTGGTTGTGTAGTGAAGAGATGATGTATGATACATCTGGCAAGTACTAATGCCAGTCTGAATGTTGCAATGTTGCTGGGCTTATGACAGCGTTAAATCGACACCTTTTCTTTAAGATGGAGGGGAATTTTCTCTATTATTTTTTTGTCGGTTTTCCAGGTTGATACGGCCAAACAACTTGATCTTTTAAAATGCCTTTTACCACGGACATGCTGGTGACAATGTCGTCGATGTTGTTCCTAGGCCTTGTAGTCGATCAAGGTCTTTGTGTCGTCAGGAACTTCGGGAAGAATTACTAGCACCAGGCGTCACTTGCCCTGTAGCAAGAAATGCCAATACACTAGTGTTCACTGTCGGTTGATGTACTACGGTGAGTTCCAGGTCTGGTGAGGGATACCCATCACAAATGCAAGAGGAACAATAGCCTCTGGCTAAGATGAACGATAATGAAAGGGGAAAGTCGCCCAGCGAAAGAAGCCACCTAATCAGATGCTGGTGTCTTCTTAGGGGATTTGTAATCTGCCTAAGACAAATGACTATTAAGACAATGTTGTTCCGTCTGCTTGTACATCATGGGTCAGGTTTTGTTAAGAGCAGGATGTTTCAGGTGGGCTTGGTGTCCAGGTCGGTGCCGGTAAGGACGTTGGAAAGGGAAAGTGATATATGAAAAAGGGAGAGTTCAGATAGGACACTTGACGTGCAAACGTGCGGGTTTTTAGTTCACTTGACGATACGACAACGATTCCGTTTACTTCGGTCATTTCTAGCGAAGGTAGGAAGGGAGATGGTAAAGAGTTCAGAAGAAAGACAGATCGTCGCTTTTTGCCTCGTTTCCAAGTTTAGGCAACGTATGTCTGTTGCACAGAAAATCTTCTTCATTACTGTAGTATTGTTTATTAACTGTGCGTAATATTTTTTTATTTTATAAAGAACATAAATTTATGTTGGACAAAATAACTCACTCACACACAACACACCACACTCAACACACACACACACACACACACACACACTCACACACACACACACATTGACCCTTCAGTATCACAACAAATAGTGGGGCACTGCAAGACACAGGGAAAAGATTAACCGATCTCCAGGTTGGGTCCCAGAGATATGGCCTCAACCGCCACGATCTAACCAGCCGGGAGCAATTACTGCACTTACTCTTACAAGGCCTGATTGTGTTGACATAGAATGCAGGCACGCACCAGGTATTCTATTTTAACGCTTCAACGGGACATATCCAATCCTGACAAATGTTATTGTCTGATGGCCAACCGGTTACGACACAACTGAAACCATCACGTGTTGTGTTCAAATAAGTATAAACTCCGTGTGTGTCCATGGACTGCATAGCCCACAGCGAAAGACGCCCCCACGAAGGAAAGGTCTGTGCGCTACGCAGCACCGTTGCTGTTCGTCGACAGGTGAGTGACAGTGTAACTCAGACCACAAGCCTCGCCACCAAGATCTTACGCGCTCTCTGCAGTGGATGGCAAGCTGCAGTATTTCCTGCTGTCCACTGGGCGTTGCACCTGTGGTCAGTGGCTCTTTACTCGGATTTCCGCATGTAATAAAACGGCCAGTAGCAAACAGCTGGACGCCAGGGATCGCTGGTGACACTTTGATATAACTGGATCGCACGTGCGACACAGCCTAAGGAAAATAGGGGACACCAGAGTCGGCAGGTACGTGTTAAGCGAGTAGGGAAAAAGTGAAGACCATCACGGGAAAGTCGGACATGGGCTGCGAGTGAGTTGACAGACGTATGGCCCACGTTTGTAAACATTGTTACAAAAAACGTGCCAAACGAGGAGACATTAAGCCCTGAGGATGCGTACTGGAGGGGTCAGCACGGTAAGAAATTAAAGATAGTTCCCCGGCAGAAGGTTGATCCAAATGGTTTCATGTTAATATGTCAAGAGAAAAAAAATCCACCAATATACAGTATTGTATATAAAATCTTTGGACCAGAAACTTAGTTATCACGCAAGAAGAGGCCAAGCCTGTAAGGCTGGTCCTCATACCGAACTAGGTGAAGGCTACCTTAAAGTGACAGAGTAGCAGTGCGGCCTTTTGCTAGTTGAATTGAGTGTAACCTGGCCTTCGTTGTTCCCGTGGCGTGTTGGCTTTGGACTGATACGGTACAATCTGTATTAAGGCTGGGGGGCAATGAACGATCTGTTAAAAGCTTTATCAAACAACGTTTTAAACTATTTTCACTAATTCATCAAAAGCATAGAGGTATTGTCTGGTTGGGGGACCAATGACTAACAATGTTCAAAAAATAAAACTGCTGAAATGGTTTTTGCTGTTTGTAGAGCTGATATTTAAACGTACCACTTTGAATCCCTGATGATTTACACACACACACACACTCACCACACACAACACACACACACACCACACACACACACAAACACAACATATATACATATTTATATGTATAACATTATATATTTATTTATGAACAAATCAACAACAGAAACAAAAACAACAACCAAAACACCATCGTGTAAGTGCATTGAAAACATTCTTCTTAAGAAAAAAAAAAAGACAATCAACCAAAGACATTATTATATTTCTTAGATATCGATCCTTTTCAAGCTAAAATTTAATGTAAATTCATTTGAATCCACAATTCCTTAAGGGTTGAAAGGAGGTTGAGAACGGAAATAATAGAAACAGAAAGAGAGGAACAGGAAAGGGAACAGGGCTTAGGACCCGCGGTAA